>CM076582.1:1535636309-1535758096 GCA_034641835.2 Pinus albicaulis
CTTCTAGTCTTGGACCCAAGTATATAGTTGGATGATTTTCTATTACATTCAAGATATCAACAGCTCCTCACTGTGAATTCAACATTTTGAAAATCATGCTTCTATATTCATTTACTTTGAGAATCTCACCAAAAGGGATCGATAATTTAATCTTAGAAATTTCATTCTCAAGGCTGAAAACAGAAATAGATATTTCAGCTTCTTTGATAGGAGGAACACCTGATGTATATTTCTTACCTTCAGCGACTTTAGGAGCATCTTTCTTTCCATCAGCAACCTTAGATGTATCTTTCTTTGGCTGTGTTTTGTTTGAAATGATAGGCACATTTCTATTTCTAAGATTTTATTGTTATTGCATCTCAAAAATAGCATGTTGATACCCCTTTAGATAATCTAATGTTTCCTCCCCATGATTTCTTTGGTCTGATTGATCATGTTCTTCTTTAGTCAAGAAAATTCCAAACATTTCTTCATCAAAATAGTGAATAGACTCTTCAGGAATTTCAGGATCATCTTCTTCATCAACCAAGTTCTGTTGGAAAGGAGGTCTCCCTGGAGGATCAGGCTGTTGAGTTCTGTTTTCCCTTGGTCTTTGTTGATTCTGAGGTCTCCTAAACTGAGGGTTTCTAAATTGAGGTTCATGTTGTGCAGGAGGAGCAGAGGTATTCGGAAGGGCCAACCTATCCATCAACTTTTCCATTTTTTTCATCATTGAATCTAGCTTATCCTAAGAGGTAGAGGAGGAAGGCTTCTCTTCTTCTTTGAACTTAGTCTTACCCATTTTTTACTTTTTAGCTGTTATCAAATCAACCTCCACCTTCACTGCATCATTTTTCATTTCATCAAGTGAAGGGGATTCTCTTTCTCTCAGCAGTATAGAAAACTCATAGTCAAAGGCTTCAGCATATCTCATCTGAGCTAAAGCTTGTGGCGGTTTCAAATGGGCAGGAATAGATTCATACACCTTGTTAAGCCTTTTTGAAAAGTTTTGAACAGATTCATCAACAAATCTCTTCAAAGTGCTATACTCGGTGAGGGCTTGTACTGGATTAGTTCTATTTCCCCATTTTCTCATAAAGGTATCTTCAAACTCATTCAAATTATGAATACTTCCAAGAGTAAGGGCTTTATACCACTTCCTAACTTCACCAGTAAAACTCTAAGAAAACAACCTCAAATTAACATCTTCATCATCAACCTCCTCCCTATCTATAAAATCATTAAATTGGTTCACATGTTCTTCTGCTGTAATGTCTTCATCACTTCCCCAAATTTTAATTCTAGCAGCATATTTTCTATGGAGGTCATGTAAAACAACTGGAAGAACAAGAGGGGAATATCTAGCAGGTGCAACAGGTGGAGGACGTATATTTCTAGCCATGGTTAAAGAGACTATAGTAGCTTTAGGGATGGCAGAAATAGAGGATGAAAAACTGCTATGAGGAGGATTGTTTGGTCTTTGTGGTCCACTAACAATTGAACTCCAATTTGGAAGAGGTAAACTAGCTTTACTTTTAAACAATACTTCAAAAGGATCAAGCTCTTTCAATTTATCTAAAGACTCTTTTTCCAACAACAACTCAGACGTAACAACTTCCCAAAACTCTTCTTTGTCTCCCTGTGTTACTAGAGCTGAGGTATCAATACCTCTCTTATGCAATTCTACGATAATTTCAGTTAGCTCTTTCTAACTTTCTGATCTAAACAAAACCTCTTGAATTTTATCATCAACTCTTTTATCTTCAGGACTTCTTAAAATTTCTAAGGACAAGGATTTTGAATGTGATGGAGTACCTGATATTTCAGAAATGCCTTGACTGCCTGTGGAAATGGTGTTTGGATTTTCCACGATGGTAGGTGGATATGGGTAAGGATTACTCCTCGTATATCTCCTTCTCAAAGCCACCTTTGATCATATAAATTCTGAATTGAGTCACCAAGGTAGATGCAGCCTCGAAAAGCTTCCTGAGCTCCTGCTACCTTCAGAAGTTCAGCTTCAAAATTTCGGGAAAATGTAATCTTCAGACTCCCGACATACGCACCAAAATGTAATCACAAAATTGGACCTGATAGGCTGCTAATCAAATCAATCTCATGTAACTATTTCAAACCAATCTTTTGAATGAGGCTTAGCCTCCTCAACTTGAGAGGTCTCTCTCAAAGGGCTTATGATGTTTGATAAAAATATAGATGGCTAACTCTATGTGGGGTAATAATCAGATAGATGATAAATGTAGGTTGAAAATCACATCAGCAAGTGCAAATTGGGCTTATGGAGTCAAAATAGTTTCAGTAAACCAAAAAATCTACTTAACATGGAAGTTGAGGCATATTAGAGTTCTAGTCAGGAGATACACATGTGAAACTGTAAAAAACACAGTCAGTTTATCTATATAGGAAGTCAGAGCATCAAAGATGAATTTTGAGTAACATAGACAAACACCACTGCAATAAGATAATAAAAGATGCAATTAGAACAAGAATACACTAGAACTCCTTCTGAATCTCAAGTTAGCTAAGTATAAATCTTTGTTTTAGCTGAAAACCAGTCAATTACAATAATCACAGTCTTTTTCTAAAAATGTCCAACCCTGGTACATTCGACTTGTTTGTCCTTTATAGACCATTTACAACATGATATAATCTTATCTTGTGCTATATACATCAAATTCTTGACTCTTGACACCTTGCATAACCATATGACATGGTATTTATTACAAAAAGACAGCTAATCTACTAAACAATCCTATTACAAATAGGATTCAAACTCCTTATCTCTATCCATAACAACCTTATCTAACTAAATTACATCATTTTCCAAGTGTATTCACACATGATCGAATCTGGATGATAGGCTTCAAATATTTATGACCATAATGTTGACCTCCATCAAAGTAGGAAACAGTCCCCTGTTTTCTAGGCATATGGTCCTTTGCACTCTTGAAATATTCTAACCACCATGAACTTCATTATTTCGAGCTCCTTAGCTATTATAAATTGAATTAACACATGCCAAACCTCCTCCTTAAGCTCCAGCTGTCCAAAACCATCTCCAAACTGTTCAAATGGGCTATAATAGAGTGCGCTATGAAAACAACACAGTTTCGTAGTGTCTTTCGTAGCGCTACTCTTTTCCCCTTTTTTCTTCAAAATATTGACCTATTTCCTCCAAAACTAACTTAATTGTCTTTAAATACATCCTCCTTAGCATTTCCAATTCTTAATTCATGTTTTTAACCCTCAAAATTCGATGAAAAAGGGAAAGAAAAGCTGCTACAGCAGTTTCGTAGCGCTTTTCTCCCTTTTTACACTGTCTGCGCTATGAAACTGTTGAGTGAGAAGTTTTGTTCAAAATTTTCCAAAATGAACATTGCAAATGTATCAAAACTCAAAATAAAATGATTCCATCATATCAAAAATCCATATGAACTGAAAAAATAGTCATTTCAGCCTTCATGAGGTCCTTTCTTCATTTCCACTTAATTTAGCTTTTGACTCTTTAATGATTGTCATTTTAATACCTTTGTTCTTTAATCATACTGAGTCAATTTAGCTGCTGCTCCAAGTCCTCCACTTGATCTTTAAGTCTCCTATTATTTTCTCTCAAGTGAGTATTTATTACTCTGACAAATTTGGCTTCCTTTATTGTTGGGACTGTCCATGTGAAAAATTTCTCTGCATTGCTTGGAGTTTCAAAAATAGAACCAGTTTTACCTTCCCACAGTGCCTTCATTATTTTGAACTCTGCTTTCTGAATACTGTTCTTTCTAGCCCTCTTTCTCATCACAACAATTTCTTGGTTTTCCAACCTCAATTTCTCCTCGAGATGTTGAAACTCTATTATTTCTTCTTTTCCTTTCTTTACTCTTCTAGCTGTATGCTTCACTGCAGTTGTTGATAAATCAACAACTTCTTCAGGGGCTTTATCTATCTCAATAGGTTCTTGAACTTCCTTGCTGCCTTCCTTGAGTTTCTTAGCATGCCTAGTTAAGGGCTTCCTTTCTTGAAATATGAAAGTTGCATCCTCCCCTTCAAACTCAAGCTTTTTTGCCGAATTAGCCTTTTTTTGTTTATGCTCATATTCTCCAATGAACTTAGCTTGAACAATGGGTGTCTCCTCTATGTCAATTTCATGAAGGATATCATCTAAATTTCCCTTCACTATTGGATCGTCCTTTGTATCTATAGCAATTTTTTTTCTCTTTAATGCCACTGCTTGGCTTCTTATTATTCTTTTTATTTCCCGCTTGTTGACATCTTGTTATTGTTTTGCCTCTTGAACAATATTTGACCTATGTTTTGCAGGTGATGGAGTTGGAGTATCAAGCACTTTTGTCTCCTCTGTCCTTTTCTCAACTTGTTTCCTTGGCTTTAGTTTTTCAAATTCCTTTGGTTTTGCAACCACAGGTTGACTAGACTTTGCTACTAGTGGTGATGGAGTTCCTTTAGTTTTAGGGTTTCTAGTAGGAGTTACGGTTTCCAACTCAAAACCATTTATAAACAAAAAGGATGACCAATCCCTGCCTATCTTCTGAAGCTCATTCAAAATCAATAACTTCATCAAACCATGATGAAACAAAGATGATTCACAACCTTCAAATTTGGCTTGTACGTTATCAGCCATTTTTGTAATACTCCTATGCAAATAAAAGGGAAAATTAAGTGAGATCTTACCAGTGAAATGCAGAAGAAGCTTGAAATGATATGTGTAAACCTTATGATATCTACCTTCATATATAAAATACCTCTTAATGTTGAACAACAACTTTGCAGAAGTGTCTTTGATGCAGCTTCTAGGGATAGCATTATTGAGGTCCATATCTGCATACTCGGGTTTCATGAATTCTTTGCATGGATCCATATCATATTTGAAACCTTTAAACCAATTTTCTTGACCTCTTGGTATTCTGTCACAACAGCAATAATCTCTGGTGAAATTGACACACTTAGCATCCCAACCTTGGTAGTTGTTCCATTTAAGTTCAAGGAAAATTCTTTGGAAACCTGTGTGTGGCAACCCTACAACTTTTCACAAAACCAAATACAACCTACTCTTATGAACGCATCCATCACTGCTTGGTCTTCAATTATGGCTTTCATATCTTCAGGCTCATGTCTCAAGCAGTTCCCCCTATGTGGACTTTCTTTCCCTCTACCATGCTTCACAAAAAATCTATCAGCCTCGCTTGATAAATTGAAACAGCCTCGCTTGAATATGTGAAACAACAGCCTCGATTGATTAGTTTATATCAGCCTCGCTTGATTAAGATGTAGAAAACCTTTGTATGGAACAACCACAATCTTGGCTTGACACTTCAAAACTCAGACACTCGAATGGAGGCAAAGGAAATGAGAATGACTATTTTGGCAAGATTTTGAATTTAAAATGTCATCTCATAACTGAATGATGCCTCATTCATACCCTATCATGACAATGATGACTACAACATGGGTAAGTACACTGAATTTCATCATTAACTAACTCATCATACCACTAACCTATCATTTCCCAACAGATTCTGACATATTTCAGCTCAGATGAAAAGACAGTTAGGAAACCATGCTTCCGTAGCATCGGCAGTTTATTTTTCCCTATTTGTGCTATGAAACTTTTAGCGCTTTCATAGTGAAAATCAAATTTTTTGAAAAAATGGCGCTACGAAAATGAGGTTTCTTGGCTAATTACACAGTTTTGACCCGAAACTTTAGGAAATGACCCACAAATGGAAATTATGGATATTTGAAAATGAATGGAATTTAACAAAGACTTTATTTGAACTTAAGTATGAGCTTTGAGCTTATGAAAATCTAACATACCCTTGATCAAATCCTAATTTGACTTCTAAACCCAATTTTGAAACATGACCAAAAACAAACTTGACGCAATGATGTTTTGAAATTTTTTTGGGTGATCACAGTGGCTCCACATGGGATAGTGTGCCCCTGTGGGACACTAAGAATTAGTAGTTCCAGTGCTGCTATCCATTTTCTTGACCAAAATAGAAAAACTTTGAAATTGCCAAGCTTTCTCCTCAAGCTCTAATGGCCTTCACCTCGAGCTCAAGCTTGATGATTTAGCTTGTCATTATTAATAGAAAAACTCATAAAATGGAATATGTACAATCACATTAATGATCAATCAGATTTTTAGGAAGAGTAATGCTTTAAAAACCTGCAATTGACAGGTCCTCCAGCATCTGATTTTCCATCCATCTCCTGCATTATGTAAGTATTGTTTCCATTGAAAGCTGCTATCTTGAAAGGACCTTTCCATAAGTTCTAAAAATTACCATGTTTTCCTTTTTCTTCAATTCTGGCCTCCCATTTCAACACTTCATCCTGAATTTGAAAACTTTCTTCCTTGATCTTCTTATCAAATGTCCTCTTGATTCTGTTTTGAGATTGTTGATTGTTGTTATAAACTTCATTCCTCTTCTCCTGCAAAGCTATTAGCTGATAGATTCTCCCCTGGACTGCATTTGGTTCCTCTTCTAACCCTTGAATCAACTTCATGACAGGTACCCCTAGAGATGTTACAAAAATGGCCTCAGCCCCATATACCAACTCATATGGTGAGGTTCCAATTGACGTTTTTGTGCATATCCTATCAGCCCATAATGCATACTTCAGCTTCAAATTACAAGCCTTCTTATTCTCCTATAACACCTTTTTGATGATCCTCACAATGCTCTTGTTAGAAGATTCAGCAAGACCATTCCCTTGCGGATAGTATGCAGTAGAATGCCCAAGAGTAATATGATATTGATGACATAAATTGATCAGATTCTTAGACTTAAATGCCTGTGCATTATCAATTATAATCTTCATGGGACAAACAAACCTAGACAAGATATTATTTTCTAAAAAAGAAATAATCACGGAATCATTTGCTTGCCTAATTGGGATTGCTTCAATCCATTTGGTGAAGTAATCAGTTGTTGTAAGAATCCAACGATGATGTCCTGATGATGATCGATGAATCTCTCCAATAAAATCTAACCCCCACTACTGAAATGGTGCTTCCACATAGATAGGCATTAAACGTAAAGGTACAAGTTTCTTCTTACCCTCGAAAATCTGGCATTCAAGGTAGGCAGCAATATTTTTGTAGACATCCTCAAACATTGTAGGCCAATAATACCCTACTCTAAGAATCTTGTTCAATGTGGCTTTCCAATAATGGTGACCTCCACAGTCTCTTTTATGGAACTCCTCAATTAATTTATCCACCTCCTCTTCCAACAAAAAATTCAGAAAATTCCGCCAGTATCCTTCCAAAACAGATTTCTGTCAAAAATAAAATATCTCAAGGATTTTAGCTTTACAAACCTTGCCTTAGACGTTTTTAGATCAGCAGGTGCTTTATGATGTTGTAGGAAAAAAACAACCTCCTTGTACCAATCTGAACTGATGTATTTCTCTTCAATAGGGACTAGTTCTTCTTCCTCATCTGAAATTTCTGATATTTCTGCAATTAAGTTTATGTCAAGACAGCCAAATTTTGACTGTGCCATGAGATTTTCTAAGCCTTTCCCTTTGACCAATTTTGTTGGCTTAATCTCTAAATAATACTCCAAAAATTTAGCAAACAATTTTCCCCTCTTACCATCAGGATCGACTTGAGTGAGGATGTCGTTCACAACAGTATTAGGAACAGAAGCCACAATATGAGAATGCAAAATATAAATTCTGAAATCTTTGATAGCCTTCACCAAGGCATAGGCTTGCTTCTCTAAGATATTATACTTCAGCTCAGAGTTAGCTAAGGTCCTACTAAAGAAGGAAATAGGTTTTTCAATACTTTGTTGTCCCTTTTGTAGCAAAACTCCAGCAATAATATTCTCTGATGCGAAAGTAAAAACCAGAAATTATTTCGAGAAATCAGGACTGATCAATACCGGTGCTTGGGTAAGTGCACTTTCGATCTCCTCAAATGAGTGTTTTGCTTCTGATGTCCACTTAATGTCAACTCCCTTCTTCAGCATCCTTGTTATGTCCTTCACAATCTCAGCAAAATTAGGAATAAATCGCCTTACAAAATTTACCTCTCCATGGAAAGATTGAATCTCTTTCCTACTTCTTGGAAAAACCACCTTTTGAATTGAATTGACTCTATTTGGATCAATATTAATCCCATCATTAGAAATGATGTGTCCAAGAAATTTACCTGAAGTTAAAGCAAAAATACTTTTGGTGGGATTTAGAGAAATACCAAACCTTCTACATATCAGCAGAATTATTTCTAGGTGTTCCAAGTGTTCTTCTTCCCTCCTTGAGAAGACTGTTATGTCATCAAGATAAACAACAACCATATTGTCCTTCTCTTCAGAAAAATAAATATCCATTGCCCTCTGCAAAGTAGCTACTGCATTCATGAGACGAAATGGCATTTTGGCGTACATGAAAGTACCCCATGGTGTAGTAAAGGCTATTTTTTCCTAATCATCAGGAAGTACATGAATCTGATTATAACTTGAAAAACCATCAAGCATAGACATTCTCCGAGAACCAAAAATATTTTTCAAAATTTGGTCCATCTTCGAGAGAGGATAATTGTCCTTCAAAGAGGCTTTATTCAAATTTCTAAAGTCAATACATATTCTGATTTCTCCACTCTTTTTCCTGACTAGAACATAGTTTTCAAACCAATTTGAAAATCTGATTGGGACAATGATTTTGGCATCATAGAGCTTTTTGACCTCCTTCTCAATCAATGGCATGAGAAGTGGATTGATCCTCCTTAACTTCTGCTTGAAATGCTTTTCATTTTCTTTTATGGGAATAGTATGATGAATAATAGTGGGGTCATATTCTTTCAAATCAGCATAACTCCAAGCAAACACATCTATGAATCTCTTCATCATTTCAATATACTTAAACTTCATATCAGCTGAAAGAAACTTTGAAAGTTTAATCATTTTGGGTATAGTTACAGTACCAAGGTTACAACTCTCAACTTCTTCATCGTCAGCTTGTATCTTAAGGGATTTAAAAACATCATTCTGATCAAAAAAAATTTCAAGAGGTATGAGTCCCTTTGGTATGGAATTGTTCTTTAGTTGAAAAACTTCAGAATTCCCTTTAGACTCAGCAAGCATATTTTGCTGATCTACTTGTATATTTTCAAACTCTTCTTTCAACTCAATAAATTTCTTCACTTTTTGATCATCCTCAAAAACTTTCCAATGAGTAATATTATTAGGGATAGCTGGTCTATGGAAAATATCAACCTCATATTTTTCTTTGGAATGCATAGGAACAATGAAAATACTGGCAGAGACATCAATAGAATCAGCAATGGAGTTTTGTTCTCTAGTTTTGACCATGAATGAATAAGCCTGAAAGTTTTCCAACATGTCCAAAACCAAGTTCCTATATTCCCTCATCCTTATATCTTTTGTTTGATAAGCACCTTAAACTTATTTAATGACTAATTCTGAATCTCCAAAAACAAAAATGTTTTGAGCATTCATTCTTTTCAAAACCTCTAAGCCCAATTTTTCCTCAAAACTCTGTTTTGAGGAAAAACAGAGTATTTTATATTTTTATGTATAAATTTGATGTAATTTCAAGTTCTCTCATATGTAAATAACTTCAATGGCAACCCTGGTCACCTTTTCAAGCTTCAGAAACTCCATCCCCTGCAAGGCAAACAAAAGTCAAGTCATTCAATTAATCAAAGGCACAAATAAAGAAAACTACCCAAAACAGAGTTGAAAGAATAAGTCACAATGAAAACATTATAAAAGTGGGTTTTATAAGTGGAAAATTAAAAGCTCTTGTATATAAACCTTTTGATCATCTTCAAAGAGCTCATTGGCATTCAAAGAAGAAAAATTGAACAAGAGAAATTCGTGTTGGAGAAAGGGAGCGAGTTTGAGGGAAAATTGTGCAAATTTCATGGGCACGATGCGTTGGGCTTGAGGTACGGCGCATAGAGCAGGCGCGGCGCATTGGAGCGCCCTCCACAGTGCAAGAAACACACAAGCGTGGTGCATCAAGGAGGCGTGACGCACTGGGTTTGAGGTGCGGCGCACAGAGCTTCAAAGCCCGATTTCACCTTAAACTTCCCCGAATTTTCCAAATTTGCTCAAATCCGTGGTGTGCAAGTAAGTTAAGATTCCTTACATTGTTAGTGAAGAGTTTTTCTTAGAATTTATGGTGTTTTAGTGTGATAGAACTCAAACCCTACCTCCTTCCAAATTTGCCCAAAAACAATTGTTTAGGGCTGCATTTGTGTCTTTGCCACCAAGTCCACTCCATCACTCCCTCATTCTTTCACTCCTTCATTCATTCTTCACTTTCATACACTCATTCCCTAATTCACATATTCCAAAAATTCCCTCATTCCCATATCCTAAATCCCACTATCCCAAACCCTACTCACATCCTTAAAACTCTTACTCCCATCCCTAAACTCTATTCACACATACATTTTTACACTCTTTTCCATACACTCTACCCATTTCATTCCTCCACCATATTTTCACACTATTATCCACAAAACCATCCATGTACAACCACATTTTTCAAAACCAAAGGCAAACAATGGAAAGAGATAGTGATCATGGGTATGAGCAAGAGATTGAGCATGACCAGGAATATTGGCTTGAAAGGGTAAATATGCATTTGGAAAAGTTATTGGAGAAGGCCAACAAAGAGAAAAATATGTTGAGGCACTTGGCCAACCATTACTGGGTGAGAAACCATGTGTGCAAAACAAGAATCAGGAACTTGAAGGCCAAATTGAAGAAGGTATCAAAGAGGCGAAAAAAGCATGATAAACTTCAGATCTTGGCTGAGGCTTCCTTGGCCCAACACAACACTTAATGGAGGACACTTAGCCAAAATTTCAAAAAATTTGGGACGCTTTTTGCAATTTTGAAATTTTTGGCTTAAAAAACAGGTTTTTCTGCCCAATGTGCCGCGCCACCTAGCGCTCGCTTTTGATGGGGGACTCCTTTTGATGAAAAATCAGCATTTTTGGATTTTTCATGGAAAAATATGCATGCTCACAAATGGTCAAGAAATTTTGACAGGTTTTGAGCCCCCAAAAAGGTCAAAAATACCCAAAAAATGACCTTTCTGCCCCTTTTTTGACACACAGGAAGAAGTCTTGGGAGAACTCAATTTTGGAGGGGCAAATGGAGGAAAAATTCAAAAATTCCAATTGTGCTGGAAATTAGACAGGTAGACATTTCCAACAAGACCACTTGGAGCAAATTTGGACACCAAGAAGGCCTCCAAAATCATCTGAAAACAGGCGCTACGCATAGGGAAATCAGGCACGGCGCATTGGAGGAATTTTGCTCATTTTTGGTCAAAAACTCTATTTTTCGCCTAGTTTTTTCACAGTTTGACTTTTTTCCTTCTATTTGTCAAACTCATGATGTAATTTAATGTGAAATGATGGATTTTTATGTAATTTTTCTAAATTTTCACTCATAGAGGTAGATTCAACCATCAAAAGGTAGTTTGCAATTGAATGAATCAGTTTCCTAGTTTTTAGAGGCAAGCTGTTCCACTGCCTATTTTTTAGTTCTCAATTTAGATTTTGTTGGAACAACTCCTAATCTTATGAGCTCGACCCCTAGAGGCTAGGATGATTTTTTGGTTGCTTATATCTTATGTTTTCTCAATCATTAGCATAGGTTGGACTTTTGGGAATGCTTTGAGCATTATTGTACATTCATCTCTGTAGTTTGGCAAAGGAATAGACCAGGGTTTGCAACACTCTATGGGATTCATGTGGCATCTTGCTTTGATATTTTATTTCTCTCTGTAAATGTAATTTTAATTTTGTTTTATGTATGCCATTTTCTCTCTTATTTCTTCTTAACTTAAACAAACAATGATAAAGGTAGAATGTATTTGCTTGTATTCTAACGTTAGGTTTTGAAGGCCGAACAACTGGTTTTTTGGACACGACGCGTTGAGTGCTGGTCGCAGCGCTCTCGTTGGCCGCGGCGCACAGAGCTGCTCTTGGCTCTTCTGGCGCGGTGCTATGGTGTTTGCGCGTGGCGCATTGGCTCTTCTGGCGCGGCGCTCTGGTGTTTGCGCACGGCGCATTGGCCTCTGCCTTGTTCTTGCTGCTCCTTTTGCTTCACGACCCTGCCTCTTCAAGGCTATGGCCCGTGCTCCCCTCTACACGCCCGCCACTGCTTCTTTGCTCTAATCCTCGTGCTCGCAAGCCTGCCATGGCCTCTCCGGGCGGTGCTTCGGAGGGGGCCGATGCTCAATCAGCATTCTCTGCCCTTGTTAAATCTCTTCCTCTTCAGTGTCCTCGACCTTCTCTTTAAAATTTTGTCAAGAAGCTGGATGGCCTGCAAGAGGTCGTCTTGCCCCCTGCTCTTCCAAGAATGGCTGCTCTTTCTCTTACTGAGTGAGGGCTCATTGGGCAATTTACTGGCTTATGGCCATCTCCCAAAACGGTTCAGCGTTGGACTGAGAAAAACTGGGCGGACAAAGTCAGCGGCAAAATTTCCATTCGCTTCTGTGGGAAAGGTTACTTCACATTTCACTTCGAATCAAAAACTGACAAGGACTTAATCTTCAGAAACGGCCCTTATTTCATGGACTCCAGATTTTGATCCTGAGCTAGATGTTCCTAACGCTGTCCCGGTCTGGGTCCGGCTTCCACATCTCCCGCTCCATTGCTGGGGAGATGACTCGGTTCGCGCCATTGGCAATGCTGTGGGAAAGTACATCGATAGGAGTGAGCCCAAGGACAATATGCAAGCTTGCGCATGTATTTGCGTTGAAGTTGACCTCGGCAAGGGTCTCCCAGAGGCAATCAAGTTGAAGGTGGATGACTGGACACACATACAGCAGCTGGACTACGAACAAATCCCATTTAAATGCAAGGTATGTCACGAGTACGGCCACTTTGCTAATCGTTGCTCTAAAAATGTTAACAATGAAAATGATCAGACCGAAAACCAATGGGAAACTGTTAAGAGGAAAAAGACTGCTGCTGCCCCGCTAGCTAGAGCTCCTCCCAAATCTGCTCCCAAATCTGCTCCCATCACTGCTCCCTTCAAACCTAATCCTTCCTCTTCTCAGACTCCTCCTCCCTCCCCACCCATGAAATCCTTAGAGTCTTCTAACCCCTTCTCCTCCATCTCCCTAGATGATGATACTCCTATCACTCTTCATCCTTCCCAAGAGGAATCTCTTATTCCCACTCCCTCTTCAAAACCTTCTGCCTCCCTTTCTTGCGACCCTCCTCCTCCCAGATCAACCAGAAGCTCTTCCAAAGAAGACGGGGCCAACCTGGATGCTCATAGGAAGCATGGCCTAGGCAGGAGATCGACCAAACAGCACAGAGAAGAAAACGCCCAAAAAGACATCGTCATGGGCACTCAAAACCCCATAGAAGCTTACATCTTGGGTCAAAATAGTAAGGAGGCGGCATTTAAAGATCAAGGAGGGCGAGCAACTCTCCGTAACTCGCTCACCCAATGATGAAAGCCCTATCCTGGAACAGTAGGGGATTAGGGCATCCCTCTAAAATCACAGCCCTGAAAGACTTGATAAATCAGGAAAAACCAGGAATATTACTATTACAAGAAACAAAGCAAGGATACCAAGAAATGAGAGGGATTATTGATCGCCTCAAGCACTATTAAGGAAGCATCTGTGATTCTAGGGGAGCCTCAGGGGGAATCGCCACTCTTTGGAACCACACTGCCTGGAGGCACAAAACTGATACAATCAGCCAATTCTGGATCAAAGTCACTTTAGAGAATCTAACAAGCAACCAAAAAATCGTCATCTACAATGTCTACGCTCCAAACCACTACAGGGATAAAGCACAATGCTGGACTTCTCTTCAAACTGACATAGATGCAGAAGACAGCAACAACCTCATACTCGGAGGAGATCTCAACCTAATACTCCACGCAAATGAAAAGAGGGGGGATGTTTCACTCAAGACCCCTGCAGAACGCAGCTGGAAATCATAATGCAGGACCATGATCTTGTTGATGTTGTGCCCAAGAATAGAAGGTTCACCTAGAGCAATCACAGATTAGGCAAAGACAACATTATGGAACGGCTGGATAGAATATTGGTTAATGTCTCCCTCCTCACCTCATACTCCACGGCGTACTCTGTCATACTTCCATTTTCAATATCCGATCATTATCCCACAGTGCTCGTGCTTGAAGCACACAATTCTCTCGGTTCCATCCCTTTTAAGTATAGCCCTTTGTGGAGTAATTATCCCATTGTCGACCAGATTGTAAAGCACACATGGAGCCAGCACATCGAAGGATCACCGGGGTTTATCTGGGAAAGCAAACTCAAAAGGACCAAAAGTGCCTTAAAAGACTGGGCACGAAACCACTATAAAGAGCCGGAAAAAATCAAAACAGAAATTAAAAACAGTGAGCAAGTACACAGCACTATAGAGGAACAGGGAATGTCCCAAGAAACCAAAGCTAGAGAATGTGACCTTTATTTCCAGCTTTATCGAGCCAACCATATGGAGGAACAGAAATGGAGAATTAAATCTCGTCAGTTGTGGCTGCAAGGAGGGGATAAAAACTAAAAAAAATTTCATAAGAAGACTACAGTCAGACAAGTCAGAAACAATGTCACCTCCATTACCGACGACGAGGGTCAACTCCAAACTTCTCAAGAAGCAATTAAAAAGGCAGCCTCAAAAAATTATAGTGAGCTCTTAACTGAAACCAAAGAAGCTGAAGATTACTCAAATCTGCTCCAATATCTGCCCTCAGAAATCAGTGATGAAGTCAATGCTGATCTCACCAAGGATATAGAAGAAAAAGAAATACAAAGAGCCATTTGGGCACTTCAGCCAGACAAGGCCCCTGGCCCTGACGGCTTTCCCATAAGCTTCTACAGATCTTACTGGGGGACAATAAAAAAAGACCTTGTCAAAATGATAAAATGGGCCCAACGCAAGAACAAAATCGGAGGTTTTACCAATGCCACCCATATTGCCCTTCTCCCTAAAGAAAAACGTCCCTCTACCTTCTCTCATTTTCGGCCCATTTCTCTTTGCAACTCTTCGTACAAAATCCTGACTAAAATCATAGCTACTCGCCTCAAACCTATCCTTCCCTCCATCATCTCTGAGAACCAAGGGGGTTTTTTAGCAAACAGACAAATCTCTGATTCCATTCTGCTTGTGCAAGAGGCTATTCACTCCAGCCAAGCTAGAAAAGAAAAAGGTTTCATTTTAAAACTGGATTTAGCCAATGCTTTCGACTGTGTTAGACATTCTTTTCTCCTCGCTGTCCTAAAGAAAATGGGATTTTCCCCACCCTTCATCAATCTTGTCCAAGCTTGTATTTCCGGCCCTTGGATCTCTCCCCTCATCAACGGCAGGCTAGGGCCATCCTTCCAATCTTCCCGTGGTTTGCGCCAAGGCTACCCCCTCTCTCCCTATCTCTTCATCTTGATGGTTGAATCCTTCAGCAGGGCACTTGATCACAAACGTCGCACCGACATCATCACCGGCATTAAATTTGGGAATGGAGTCAAAAATATTAATCATTCCCAGTTTGTTGACGACACCTTGTTAATGGGAGGAGCCTCCAACATTATTGCTCGCCGCTTCAAAACGCTTTTAGACAGATATATGTGTTACTCTGGAGGCATGATCAACTTCTTCAAGAGCTGCATTTATGGGTGGAACACAACTGCACACACTCTCCAAATCATTGCCAGCATCTTCGTGGTTTCTTGCAAATTAGATTGGGGGCACTTTACATACCTGGGCATGCCTGTTAGTGTGGGCTCTCTGAAAGCTGAAGTCTGGGACACCATTATCGATAAAATGAAAAGGAAAGTGCAGCAATGGGGCTTTTTATGGCTTAACCCAGCTGGACGCCTAATCCTCTTGAAATCTGGCCTCTCCTCTCTGCCCCTGTACCAATTCACCCTCTTGCAAGCTCCCGTCAGCTTTCACCACAAAGTAGAGGCCATCCTCCGTCACTTCCTCTGGAAAGGGGGGAAAAATGAAAAAAATAAATACAATCTCATAAACTGGAAGCAGGTTATTCAACCTCACGATTATGGAGAGCTAGGGATCATATCACCACAGCTTCTTAACCTGGTCTTTGGTGGCAAGATAATCTGGAGACTTATTAATGGAGAAACTGCTCGGTGGAAAAAGGTGCTGGAAACCAAATACGTGAACACACAGAGGCAACTTTTATTAGACCATGATATACCTCTCAGAGCCTGCACCAAAATCTGGGGACTGTGCAAAAAAGAAATTCCCATCCTAATTTCTAACATCTCTAAAGTCCCCAAGGGAGCTAACAGTACTAGAATAGGGGCTGATAAAATTATGGGGCAGCCACCTATCAGGAGCAAGCCTGGAACCCACCAGATTCTCACCTTCCTTGACAGCAAAGGAATACACAGCTTGAGCCAGATATCCAAGTGGGACACTCACACTCATCTCTGGACTGGTTGGCATTTTCCTGTTATCCCTGATGTGCTTCTCTCAAGCCTGGATATTTTGCAAACTCAGCTCCATGGTATCGCCCCCACCAAACAAAACGAAGAGGATCGCTTCTATTGGGACCCCTCAGGCACCAATTACACAGTCAAAACTGCCTACCATCAGATCTGTTTCAATGATCGGCTGATGCCTATATGGGCTCAGTGGAAAACTGTTTGGAAATCAGAGGCTTTTCCAAAAATAAAATTCTTCATTTGGGTCCTTCTGAAAGGGAAAGTATTAACTTCTGATAATCTGAAAAAGCGAGGCATTATTGGCCCCTCCCGCTGCCCAAACTGTCAAGTAGCTGAAGAAAATATCCAGCATCTCTTCATAAATTTCTCCTTCGCCACTGCTTGCTGGAAAGAAGACTTCCTGAAGGACCAGCTCCCCTGGAATTCCCACAGCACCATTGTCGATCTCCTTTACCTATGGAAGAAGCATTACCCCTGGTAGCGCAAGAAGAACAACGTTGCCAGACGAGTTTGGAACGCTCTCCCTCATACTCTGCTATGGCTCATATGGCTAGCACGCAACCAAATAACCTTCAGAGATAAAAAAATCGACAGTAGGAAGCTATATAACAAGGCAAAAGCGCTCGCCTTGGAAACCATCACTGTCAAATGCCAAAGAAGCACCGATGCAGCTGATCTTTTCGTTGAAGAACAAAATTATATCAGATGCCTGCTTGATCAAAGCTACAGGGGCCAAATTCATGGCCAAATCAGAAGCGACACCAGCAGTAAACAAATCCACAACAACAGCTGGAAAATTAGAATGAGGGATAAAGAGTTTGCAAGTTGGCTTAGAAGATGTAATACGCATTTTCTATTTTTTGATGGCACCTCTAAGTCTAATCTCGATAAGGCTGGAGCGGGTGGAATTATCTGCAATGCCAACGGTGATATTATTCTATCCTACGAATGGGGATTAGGCCCTCTGTCCAACAACAGGGCTGAAGCTCTCACACTATTCCAAGGCCTCCTTCAGCACCAAGTTCTCGGCATACGCACAGCAACAGTGATCGGAGACTCAGCTATCATCATTAGCTTAATGGTTCATAAACGGACTGCCACCAATTTAGCTCTCCAGAAAATAATAATTCGATGCCATGCACTCACCCAGCCAATGCATGAAACCCGTTTTATTCATGTTTTACGCTCCCTCAATAAGGAGGCCGATTCTCAAGCAAATAGCGCCTGTCACAAACCTCTTGGCAGCCTCAAATGCAACGCTTGTGAGACTTTATGTTTTCTACCATGAACATGACCAATTTTATTAGATTGTCAGCGGTTTCTTGCTCAAATATTCGTTTGCAACCAGGATCCCTTCTGGAAACATTGAGTTCTCTTTCTGCACAGCAATGGCGGAATCTACAGGTCTTGCTGGAAAATTATTGCAGGATCTACAGGCTCTAAAGAAAACCTCTATTTATTATGTTTTGTAAATGTCTTTTCTTACTGTCACAGTTTGTCTGAATCTACACCAGGACAGCTCTTGCAACAGTCAAGCATAGTCAGAAAGCAGGGGGCACTGTTCACTCTGATGTAACAAAAATTTCGCCCCTCTCTCAAACATTTTGCCCTGTACCAATGGAGCTTTGACTCCCATCTTCCTCTTTTCGCATATAAACAGCAACCGATTATGTCAAAAAAAAAAAAAATGATAAAGGTAGAATCCATTGAAATTGCAGTGCTCTACCTAGGGTTTGTTTAGTTATCTATGTTTTCAGTTGTTTGAAGAGGATCCCTAAAGGTTTCTTGCCCTCTTCAACTCCTCACCTATCTAAATCTCTCCATTTCTTTCAATTTGAAGTGTCAAATCAATTTCCTGCCTTGCCCCATTGACATCTCTGCAAAACTGGGCCTCATTCCCTAGACCCAAAATCTGCCTTTCCATTTGAGCCAACAAAACATCCTTCAATTCAATCAAACTCTTTTGCACACATATCTAGCCTAAAATCAGCCTTCACATCAAGTCATCTCAAGCCTCATTGATCATTTTTTGTTGAGATTGACAAGGAGAGAGCCCTCTCCCGATCTGGTAGGGCTAGCTACCAAGTTAAGCATGGTTTGATGTTACCCTAGATTCTACCTTTCTCAACCTGAGGTAGATTTAGGCCCTAACACAATCAAATTTCAATTTATAGGAAAAGAAATTAGTCTCATCACTTGGACTTGTGATCGAAATCCATGCTCCTACTCATTCTCTGCCTATTGATCCATAAAAATGCAATGGCCACCAACCTTCCACCTCCTTATCACTGACTTGTTGATCTTCTGTTTGCTAATTTTCAGACTGCTAAATTTCAGAACTCTAATTTTCTGCTTTCCCCTCAAAAGCATAAATTGGAAAATTTTGGGGTTTGTCTTTACTACTCACCATGTAGGCCATTCTTGTCTCTCGATACAATCTTATTTGCTCACCAAAAACAGGAATATTAGCATAAGTAAGGTCCATCTACATTGTACCTTTTATTTTTGCTGCCCATGACCTTAACAATAACATACCAAACTTCAGTGGAATGTCTGCTACCACGATGTCCGTGACTACAGTCTTAGTAGGACTTTGTGTTAGACCAACAACAACATCCTTGATTAAACCAATGCATTGAACACTTTTGGAATCGAAAGAAAACAAGTCTTTATATGGCCTAATTATTTCTAACCCCATTCTTTCCATGATTACTTTGGGCATAAGATTGTGAGAGGCCCCTGAATCCAATATAGCATTATGCAATGTCATGTCGTGAATGCTAAGGCTCACATAAAAAGGAGGCACCTCCTCATTCTGTTCATCTTCTAGTCTTGGACCCAAGTATATGGTTGGATGACTTGCTAGTACATTCAAGATATCAGCAGCTCCTGGTTGTGAATTCAACATTTTGAAAATCCTGCTTCTATATTCATTTACTTTGAGAATCTCACCAAAATGGACTGATATTTTAATCTTAGAAATTTCATTCTCAAGGCTGAAAACAGAAACAAATTTTTTAGCTTCTTTGATATGAGGAACAACTGGTGTATCTTTCTTACCTTTAGCAACCTTAGGAGCATCTCTCTTGCCATCAGAAACCTTAGATGTATCTTTCTTTCGTTTTTTTTTGTTTGAAATGATAGGCACATTTCTACTTCTGAGATTGTATTGTTTTTGCATCTCAAAAATAGCATGTTGATACCCCTTTAGAAAACCTGATTTTTCCTCTCCGTGATTTCTTTGGTCTGATTGATCATGTTCTTCTTTAGTCAAGAAAATTCCAGACATTTCTTCATCAAAACAGTGAATAGACTCTTCAAGAATTTCAGGATCATCTTCTTCATCAACCAACTTCTGTTGGAAAGTAGGTCTCCCTGGAGGATCAGGCTGTTGATTTCTGTTTTCCCTTGGTCTTTGTTGATTCTGAGGTCTCCTGAACTAAGGGTTTCTAAATTGAGGTTCATGTTGTGCAGGAGGAGTAGAGGTATTCCCAAGGGCCAACCTATCCATTAGCTTTTCCATTGTTTTCATCATTGAATCCAGTTTATCCTAAGAGGTAGAGGAGGAAGGCTTCTCTTCTTCGTTCAGCTTAGTCTTATCCATTTTTGAGTTTTTAGTTGCTATCAAATTAACCTCCACCTTCACTACATCATTTTGCATCTCAGTAAGTGAAGGGGATTATCTTTCTCTCAGCAGTATAGAAAACTCATAGTCAAAGGCTTCAACATATCTTATCTGAGCTAAGTCTTGTGGTAGTTTCAAATGGGCAGGAATAGAGTCATACACCTTGTTAAACCTTTTTGAAAAGTTTTGAATAGATTCATCAACAGATCTCTTCAAAGTGCTATACTCGGTGAGGGCTTGTACTGGATTAGTTCTATTTCCCCATTTTCTCAAAAAAGTATCTTCAAACTCATTCCAATCATGAATAATTCACAGAGTAAGGGCTTTATACCACTTCCTAAATTCACCAGTAAAACTCTGAGAAAACAACCTCAACTTAACATCTTCATCATCAACCTCCTCCCTATCTATAAAATCATTAAATTGGTTCACATGTTCTTCTGTTGTAATGTCTTCATCACTTCCCCAAGTTTTAATTCTAGCAGCATATTTTCTAGGGAAGTCATGTAAAACAGTTGGAAGAATAAGAGGGGCATATCTAGCAGGTGCAGTAGGTGGAGGAGGTATATTTCCAGCCATGGTTAAAGGGACTGTAGTAGCTTTAGGGATGGCAGAAAGACATGATGAAAAAATACTATGAGGAGGATTGTTTGGTCTTTGTGGTCCACTAATAATTGAACTCCAATTTGGAAGAGGTAAACCAGCTTTACTTTTAAACAAGACTTCAAAAGGATCAAGCTCTTTCAATTTATCTAAAGACTCTTTTTCCAAAAACAAATTAGAAGTAACAACTTCCCAAAACTCTTCTTTTTCTTCCTGTGTTACTAGAGTTGAGGGATCAATACCTCTCTTATGCAAGTCTACGATAATTTCAGTTAGCTCTTTTTCACTTTCTAATCTAAACAAAACCTCTTGAATTTTATCATCAACTCTTTTATCTTCAGGACTTCTTAAAATTTCAGAGGACAAGGATTTCGAATGTGATGGAGTACCTCATATTTCATAAATGCCTTGATTGCATCTGGAAATGGTGTTTGGATTGTCCATGATGGTAGGTGGATATGGGTCAGGATTACTCCTTGTGTATCTCCTTCTCGAAGCCAACTTTTATAATATAAACTCTGAATGGAGTCACCAAGGTAGATGTAGCCTCGAAAAGCTTCCTGAGCTCCTACTACCTTCATAAGTTCAGCTTCAAAATTTCGGGAAAATATAATCTTTAGACTCCCGGAAGATGCACCAAAATGTTATCACAAAATTGGACCTGATAGGCTACTAATCAAATCTATCTCATGTAACTTTTTCAAACCAATATTTTGAATGAGGCTTAGCCTTCTCAACCTGAGAGGGCTCTCTCAAAGGGTTTATGATGTTTGATAAAAATATAGATGGCTAACTGTATGTGGGGTAATAATCAGATAGATGATAAATGTAGGTTGAAAATCACATAATCAAGTACACATTGGGCCTATGGAGTTAAAATAGTTTTAGTAAACCAATATATCTACTTAACATGGAAGTTGAGGCATATCAGAGTTCTAGTCAAGAGATACACATGTGAAACTGTTAAAAACACAGTCAGTTTATCTATATAGGAAGTCAGAGCATCAAAGATGAATTCCGAGTAACATAGACAAACACCACTGCAATAGGATAATAAAATATGCAATTAGAACAAGAATACACTAGAAATCCTTCTGAATCTCAAGTTGGCTAAGTAAAAATCTATGTATTAGCTGAAAACTAGTCAATTACAATAAGCACAGTCTTTTTCTAAAAATGTCCAACCCTGGTACATTCGACTTCTTGGTCCTTTATAGACCATTTACAACATGATATAATCTTATCTTGTGCTAGATACATCGAATTCCTGACTCTTGACACCTTGCATAACCATATGACATGGTATTTATTACAAAAAGACAGCTAATCTACTAAACATTCCTATTACAAATAGGATTCAAACTCCTTATCTCTATCCATAACAACCTTATCTAACTAAATTACATTATTTTCCAAGTGTATTCACACATGGTCGAATCTTTATGATAGGATTCAAATCTTTATGACCATAATGCTGACCTCCATCAAAGTAGGAAACAGTCCCCTGTTTTCTAGGCATAGGGTCCTTTGCACTCTTGAAAGATTCTAACCACCATGACCTTCATTATTTCGAGCTCCTTAGTTGTTATAAATTCAATTAACACATGCCAAACCTCCTCCTTAAGTTCTAGTTGTCCAAAACCATCTCTAAACTATTCAAATGGGCTGTAATAGACTGTGCTAAGAAAACAACACAGTTTCGTAGTGCCTTTCGTAGCGCTACTCTTTTCCCATTTTTTCTTTAAAATCTTGACCTCTTTCCTCCAAAAATAGTTTAATTATCTTTAAATACATCCTCCTCGGCATCTCTAGTTCTTAATTCATGTTTTTACCCCTCAAAATTTGATGAAAAAGGGCAAGAAAAGCTGCTACAGCAGTTTCGTAGCGTTTTTCTGCCTTTTTACACTGTCTGCGCTATGAAACTACTAAGTGAGAAGTTTTGTTCAAAATTTTCCAAAATGAACATTGCAAATTTATAAAAACGCAAAATAGAATGATTCCATCATATCAAAAAGCCATATGAACTGAAAACACAGATATTTGAGCCTTCGTGAGGTCCTTTTTTCATTTTCACTTAATTTAGCTTTTGACTCTTTAATGATTGTCATTTTAATACCTTTGTTCTTTAACTCATCCTAATTCAATTTCAGCTACTGCTCCAAGTCCTCCACTTGATCTTTAAGTCTCTTGTTATTTTCTCTCAAGTGAGTATTTATTACTCTGAAAAATTTGGCTTCCTTTATTGTTGGGACTATCCATGTGAAAAATTGCTCTGCACTACTTGGAGTTTCAGAAATAGAACCAATTTTACCTTCCCACAATGCCTTCATTATTTTGGACTTTGCTTTCTCAATACTGTGCTTTCTAGCCCTCTTTCTCATCACAAAAATTTCTTGGTTTGCTAACCTCAATTTCTCCTCAAGATGTTGAAACTCTGTTATTTCTTCTTTTCCTTTCTTTGCTCTGCTGGTTGTATGCTTCACTGCAGGTGTTGATAAATCAAAAAATTCTTCAGGGGCTTTAGCTATATCAAGAGGTTCTTGAACTTCCTTGCTACCTTCCTTGAGTTTCTTAGCATGCCTAGTTATAGGCTTCCTTCCTTTAAAGATGAAAGCTACATCCTCCCCTTCAAACTCAAGATTTTTTGCATACTTAGCCTTTTTCTGTTTATGGTCATATTCTCCAATGAACTCGGCTTCAACAATGGGTGTCTCCTCTATGTCAATTGCATGAACGATATCATCTAAATTTACCTTCACTACTGGGTTTTCCTTTGTATCTGTAGCAACTATTTTTCCCTTTAATGCCACTACTTGGCTTCTTGTTACTCTTTTGATTTCCTGCTTGCTGACATCTTGTTTCTGTTTTGCCTCTTTGACAATATTTGACTTCTGCTTTGTAGGTGATGGAATTAGAGTATCAAGCACTTGTGTCTACTCTGTCCTTTTCTCAACTTTTTTCCTTGGCTTTAGTTTTGCAAATTCCTTTGGTTTTGCAACCATAGGTTGACTAGACTTTGCTACTGGTGGTGATGGAGTTCCTTTAGTTTTAGGGTTTCTAGAAGGATTTATGGTTTCCAACTGAAAACCATTTATAAACAAAAATGATGACCAATCCCTACCTATCTTTTGAAGCTCATTCAAAATCAATAACTTCATCAAACCATGATGGAACAAAGATGTTTCACAACCTTCAAATTTGGCTTGTATTTTATTAGCCATTTTTGCAAGACTCCTATGAAAATAAAAGGGCAAATCAAGTGAGATCTTACTAGTGAAATGCAGAAGCAGCTTGAAATGATATGTGTAAACCTTATTATATCTTCCTTCACATGTAAAATACCTCTGCATGTTGAACAACAACTTTGCAAAAGTGCCTTTGATGCAGATTCTAGGGATAGCATTATTGAGGTCCATATCTGCATAGTCAGGTTTCATGAATTCTTTGCATGGCTCCATATCAAATTTGAAACCTTTAAACCAAGTTTCTTGACCTCTTGGTATCTTTGTCATAGCAGCAATAATCTCTACTGAAATTTACACACTTAGCATCCCAACCTTGGTAGTTGTTCCATTGAAGCTCAAGGCAAATTCTTTGGAAACCTGTGTGTGGCAACCCTACAAATTTTCACAAAATCGAAGACAACTTACCCTTATAAACACCTCCATCAATTATTGGTCTTCAATTATGGCCTTCATATCTTCAGGCTCATTTCTCAATCAATGTCCCCCTCTGTGGACTTTCTTTTCCTTTTCCATGCTTCACAAAAAACCTGTCAGCCTCGCTTGATTAGTTTATATCAGCCTCGCTTGATTAAGATGTAGAAAACCTTTGTATGGAATAACCACAGGCTTGGCTTGACACTTCAGAGCTCAGACATTAGAATGGAGGCAAAGGAAATGAGAATGACTAATTAGGCAGGATTTTGAATTTAAAATGTCATCTCATAATTGAATGATGCCTCATTCATACCCTATCATGACAATGATGACTGCAACATGGGTAAGTACACTAAATCTCATCATACCACTAACCTATCGTTTCCCAATGGATTCTAACATATTTCATCTCAGATGAAAAGACAGTTAAGAAATCGCGCTTTAGTAGCGTCAGCAGTGTATTTTCCCTGTTTGTGCTACGAAACAATTAGTGCTTTCGTAGTGCAAATCAACTTTTTTGAACAAGTGGCGCTACGAAAATGAGGTTTCTTGGCTAATTGCACAGTTTTGACTCGAAACTTTAGGAAATGACCCACAAATGGAAATTATGGATCTTTGAAAATGAATGGACTTTAACAAAGACTTTATTTGAACTTAAGTATGGGCTTTGAGCTTATGAAAATCTAACCTACCCTTGATCAAATCCTAATTTGACTTCTAAACCCAATTTTCAAACATGACCAAAAACAAACTTGACACAATGATGTTTTGAAAAAAAATTGGGTGATAACAGTGGCTCCACTTGGGATAGTGTGCCCCTTTGGTACACTAAGAACCAGTAGTTCCAGTGTTGCTATCCATTTTCTTGACAAAAACATAAAAACTTTGAAAGTTCCAAGCTTTCTCCTCAAGCTCTAATGGCCTTCACCTTGGGCTCAAGCTTGTTGATTTAGCTTGTCATTATTAACAGAAAAAATCATAAAATGGAATATATACAATGACATGAATGATCAATCAAATTTTTAGGAAGAGTAATGCTTTAAAAACCTGCCATTGACAGGTCCTCCATCATATGATTTTCCATCCATCTCCTGTAGTATGTAAGTATTGTTTCCATGGAAAGCAGCTATCTTGAAAGGACCTTTTCATAAGTTCTTAAACTTACCATGTTTTCCTTTTTCTTCAATTTTGGCCTCCCATTTCAGCACTTCATCCTGAATTTGAAAACTTTCTTCCTTGATCTTCTTATCAAATGTCCTCTTGATTCTATTTTGAGATTGTTGATTGCTATTATAAACTTCATTCCTCTTCTCCTACAGAGCTATTAGTTGATTGATTCTCCTCTGAACTGCATTTGGTTCCTCTTCTAACCCTTGAATCAGCTTCATGACAGGTACCTCTAGAGATGTAGGAAAAATTTCCTCAGCCCCATATACCAACTCATATGGTAAGATTCCAATTGACCTTTTTGTGCATATCCTATCAGCCCATAATGCATACTTCAACATCAAATTCCAAGCCTTCTTATTCTCCTGCAACACCCTTTTGATGATCCTCACAATGCTCTTGTTAGAAGATTCAGCAAGACCATTCCCTTGCGGATGGTATGCAGTAGAATGCCCAAGAGTAATATGATATTGATGACATAAATTGATCAGCTTCTTAGAATTACATGCCTATGCATTATTAGTTATAATCTTCATGGGGCAACCAAACCTAGACAAGATAATATTTTCTAAAAAATAAATAATCACAGAATCATTTGCTTGCCTAGTTGGGATTGCTTCAATCCATTTGGTGAAGTAACCAGTTGTTGTAAGAATCCAGCAATGTTGTCCTGATGATGATGGATGAATCTCTCCAATAAAATCTAACTTCCACTACTGAAATGGCACTTCCACATAGATAGGCATTAAAGGTAAAGGTACTATTTTCTTCTTACCCTCGAAAATCTGGCATTCATTGCAGGCAGCAATATTTTTGTAGACATCCTTAAACATTGTAGGCCAATAATACCCTACTCTAAGAATATTGTTCATTGTGGCCTTCCAAAAATGGTGACCTCCACAATCTCCTTTATGGAACTCCTCAATTACTTTATCAGCCTCCTCTTCCATCAAACAATTCAGCAAAATTCCGTTAGTATCCTTCCAAAACACATTTCTATCAAAAATAAAATATCTCAAGGATTTTAGCTTTACAAACCTTTCCTTAGACTTTTTTAGATAAGCAGGTGCTTTATGATGTTGTAGGACAAAAACAACCTCCTTGTACGGATCTGAAGTGATGTATTTCTCTTCAATAGGGACTAGTTCTTCTTCCTCATCTGAAATTTCTGATATTTCTGCAATTAATTTATGTCAAGATAGTCAAAGTTTGACTGCACCATGAGCTTTGCTAATCCTTTCCCTTTGACCAATTTTGTTGGCTTAATCTCTATATCATACTCTAGCAATTTAGCAATCCATTTTCCCCTCTTATAGTCAGGATCGGCTTGAGTGAGGATGCCTTTCACAACAGTATTAGGAACAAAAGCCACAATATGAGAATGCAGAATATATATTCTGAAATATTTGATAGCCTTCACAAAGGGATAGGCTTGCTTCTCTAAGATATTATAATTCAGCTCAGAGTTAGCTAAGTTCCTACAAAAGAAGGAAATAGGTTTATCAATACCTTGCTATCCCTTTTGTAGAAAAACTCCAGCAATATAATTCTCTAATGTGAAAGTAAAAACCAAAAATTATTTCAAGAAATCGGGACTGATCAATACCAGTGCTTGGGTAAGTGCCCTTTTGATCTCCTAAAATGAGTGTTTTGCTTCTAATGCCCACTTAATTTCAACTCCCTTCTTCAGCATCCTTGTTATGTCCTTCACAATCTCAGCAAAATAAGGAACAAATCGCCTTACAAAATTTACCTCTCCAAGGAAATATTGAATCTCTTTCTTTCTTCTTGGAAAATCCACCTTTTGAATTGCATTGACTATGTTTGGATAAATATTAATCCCATATTTAGAAATTATGTGTCCAATATATTTACCTTAAGTTAAAGCAAAAATACTTTTGGTGGGATTTATAGAAATACCAAACCTTCTACATTTCAGAAAAATTCTTTCTAGGTGTTTTAAGTGTTATTCTGCCCTCCTTGAGAAGACTGTTATGTCATCAAGATAAACAACCACCATCTTTTCCTTCTCTTCAGAAAAATCAATATCCATTGCCCTCTGGAAAGTAGCTCCTGCATTCATGAGACCAAATGGCATCTTGGTGTACATGAAAGTACCCCATGGTGTAGTAAAGGTTGTTTTTTCCTGATCATCAGGATGTACACGGATCTGATTATAACTTTAAAAACCTTCAAGCATAGACATTCCTTGAGAACCAACAATATTTTGCAAAATTTTGTCCATCTTCGGGAGAGGATAATTGTCCTTCAGATAGGCTTTATTCAAATTTCTGAAGTCAATACATAATTTTGTTTCTCCACTGTTTTTCCTAACTGGAACCAAGTTTGCAAGCCAATTTGAAAATCTGATTGGGACAATGATTTTGGAATCAAAGAGGTTTTTGACCTCCTTCTCAATCAATGGCATGAGAAGTGGATTCATCCTCCTTAACTTCTGCTTGAAAGGCTTTTCATTTTCTTTTATGGGAATAGTATGATGAATAATAGTGGGGTCATATTCTTTCAAATCAGCATAATTCCAAGCAAACACATCTATGAATCTCTTCATCATTTCAATATACTTAAACTTCATATCAGCTGAAAGAAACTTTGAAATTTTAATCATTTTGGGCATAGTTACTGTACCAAGGTTCTCTCAACTTCTTCATCGTCATCTTATATCTTAGGGGATTTAAAAACATCATTCTGATAAAAAAAAATTCAAGAGGTATGAGTCCCTTTAGTATGGAATTGTTCTTTAGTTGCAAAACTTTAGAATTTCCTTTAGACTCAACAAGCATATTTTGCTGATCTACTTGTATATTTTCAAACTCTTCTTTCAACTCAATAAAGTTCTTCACTTGTTGATCATCCTCAAAAACTTGCCAATGAGTAATACTATCAGGGATAGCTGGTCTATGGAAAATATCAACCTCATATTTTCCTTTGGAATGCATATGAATAATGAAAATACTGGCAGAGTCAGCAATGGAGTTTTTTTCTCTAGTTTTGACCATGAATGAATAAGCCTGAAAGTTTTCCAACATGTCCAAAACCAAGTTTTTATATGCCCTCATCCTTATATCTTTTGTTTGATAAGAACCTTCAACTTCTTTAATGACTAATTTTGAATCTCCAAAAACAAAAATGTTTTGAGAATTCATTCTTTTCAAAACCTCTAAGCCCAAAATCAAGGATTCATACTCAGCCATGTTATTCGTGCAATCAAAGTTCAATTTATAGGAAAAGAACTTACTCTCATCACTTGTACTTGTGATCCAAATCCCTGCTCCTGCTCCTTCTCTGCCTGTTGATCCATAAAAATGCAATGACCACCAACCTTCCACCTCCTTATCACTGACTTGTTGATCTTTTGTTTGCTAATTTTCAGACTGCTGAATTTCAGAACTTTGATTTTCTGCTTTCCCCTCAAGAGCATAAATTGGAAAATTTTGGGGTTTGTCTTTACTACTCACCATGTAGGCCATTCTTGTCTCTCGATACAATCTTCTTTTCTCACCAAAAACAGGAATTTTAGCATATGTAAGGTCCATTTGCATTGTACCTTTGATTTTCATTGCCCATGACCTTAACAATAACATACCAAACTTCGGTGGAATGTTTTCTACCACGATGTCTGTGACTACAGTCTTAGCAGGAATTTGTGTTAGACCAACAACAACATCCTTGATTAAACCAATGCATTGAACACTTTTGGAATCGAAAGAAAACAAGTCTTTATATGGCCTAATTATTTCTAACCCCATTCTTTCCATGATTATTTTGGGCATAATATTGTGAGAGGCCCCTGAATCCAACATAGCATTATGAAATGTCATGTCATGAATGCTAAGGCTCACATAAAAAGGAGGCACCTCCTCATTCTGTTCATCTTCTAGTCTTGGACCCAAGTATATGGTTGGATGATTTTCTAGTACATTCAAGATATCAACAGCTCATGGTTGTGAATTCAACATTTTGACAATCCTGCTTCTATATTCATTTACTTTGAGAATCTCACCAAAAGGGACTGATATTTTAATCTTAGAAATTTCATTCTCAAGGCTGAAAACAGAAATAGATGTTTCAGCTTCTTTGATAGGAGAATATTTCTTGCCATCAGCAACCTTAGATGTATCTTTCTTTCGTTGTGTTTTGTTTGAAATGATAGGCACATTTCTATTTCTGAGATTGTATTGTTTTTGCATCTCAAAAATAGCATGTTGATACCCCTTTAGATAAGCTGATGTTTCCTCTCCGTAATTTATTTGGTCTGATTGATCATGTTCTTCTTTATTCAAGAAAATTCCAGACATTTATTCATCAAAACAGTGAATAGACTCTTCGGGAATTTCAGGATCATCTTCTTCATCAACCAAGTTTTGTTGGAAAGTAGGTCTCACTATAGGATCAGGTTACTGATTTTTGTTTTCCCTTGGTCTTTGTTGATTCTGAGGTCTCCTGAACTAAGGGTTTCTAAATTTAGGTTCATGTTGTGCAGGAGGAGTAGAGGTATTCCCAACGGCCAACCTATCCATCAGCTTTTCCATTGTTTTCATCATTGAATCCAGTTTATCCTGAGAGGTAGAGGAGGAACACTTCTCTTCTTCTTTCAACTTAGTCTTACCCATTTTTGAATTTTTAGCTGCTATCAAATTAACCTCCACCTTCATTGCATCATTTTTCATTTCAGCAAGTGAAGGGGATTCTCTTTCTCTCAGCAGTATATAAAACTCATAGTCAAAGGCTTCAGCAAATATCATCTGAGCTAAGGCTTGTGGCGGTATCTTCAAACTCATTCCAATCATGAATACTTCCAGGAGTAAGTGCTTTATACCACTTCCTAACTTCACCAATAAAACTCTGAGCAAACAACCTCAACTTAACATCTTCATCATCAACCTCCTCCCTATCTATAAAATCATTAAATTGGTTCACATGTTCTTCTGCTGTAATGTCTTCATCACTTCCCCAAGTTTTAATTCTAGCAGCATGTTTTCTAAGGAGGTCATGTAAAACAACTGGAAGAATAAGAGGGGAAAATCTAAAAGGTGCAGCAAGTGGAGGAGGTATATTTCCATCCATGGTTAAAGGGACTGTTGTAGCTTTAAGGATGGCAGAAATAGAGGATGAAAAACTACTATGAGGAGGATTATTTGGTCTTTGTGGTCCACTAAAAATTGAACTCCAATTTGGAAGAGGTAAACCAGCTTTACTTTTAAACAAGACTTCAAAAGGATCAAGCTCTTTCAATTTATCTAAAGACTCTTTTTCCAACAATAAATCAGAAGTAACAACTTCCCAAAACTCTTCTCTGTCTTCCTATGTTACTAGAGTTGAGGTATCAATACCTCTCTTATGCAAGTCTAAGATAATTTCAGTTAGCTCTTTTTCACTTTATGATCTAAACAAAACCTCTTGAATTTTATCATCAACTCTTTTATCTTCAAGACTTCTTAAAATTTCAGAGGACAAGGATTTCGAATGTGATGGAGTACCTGATATTTCAGAAATTCCTTAACTGCCTCTAGAAATGGTGTTTGGATTGTCCACGATGGTAGGTGGATATGGGTCAGGATTACTCCTTGTGTATCTCCTTCTCGAAGCCACCTTTGATCATATAAATTCTGAATGGAGTCACCAAGGTAGATGTAGCCTTGAAAAGCTTCCTGAGCTCCTGCTACCTTCATAAGTTCAGCTTCAAAATTTCGGGAAAATATAATCTTCAGACTCCCGCCATACGCACCAAAATGTTATCACAAAATTGGACCTGATAGGTTGCTAATCAAATCAATCTCATGTAACTATTTCAAACCAATATTTTGAATGAGGCTTAGCCTTCTCAACTTGAGAGGGCTCTCTCAAAGGGTTTATGATGTTTGATAAAAATATAGATGGCTAACTCTATGTGGGGTAATAATCAGATAGATGATAAATGTAGGTTGAAAATCACATTAGCAAGTACACATTGGGCCTATGGAGTTAAAATAGCTTCAGTAAACCAATAAATCTACTTAACATGGAAGTTGAGGCATACCAGAGTTCTAGTCAAGAGATATACATGTGAAACTAAAAAAACACAGTCAGTTTATCTATATAGGAAGTCAGAGCATCAAAGATGAATTCTGAGTAACATAGACAAACACAACTACAATAGGATAATAAAATATGCAATTAGAACAAGAATACACTAGAACTCCTTCTGAATTTCAAGTTGGCTAAGTAAAAATCTGTGTATTAGCTGAAAACCAGTCAATTACAATAAGCACAGTATTTTGCTAAAAATGTCCAACCTTGGTACATTTGACTTCTTGGTCCTTTATAGACCATTTACAACATGATATAATCTTATCTTGTGCTATATACATCGAATTCTTGACTCTTGACACCTTGCATAACCATATGACATGGTATTTATTACAAAAAAATAGCTAATCTACTAAACAGTCCTATTACAAATAGGATTCAAACTCCTTATCTCTATCCATAACAACCTTATCTAACTAAATTACATCATTTTCCAAGTGTATTCACACATGGTCGAATCTATATGATAGGCTTCAAATCTTTATGACCATAATGCTGACCTCCATCAAAGTAGGAAACAGTCCCCTGTTTTCTAGGCATAGGGTCCTTTGCACTCTTGAAACATTATGACCACCATGAACTTCATTATTTCGAGCTCCTTAGTTGTTAGAAATTGAATTAACACATTCCAAACCTTCTCCTTAAGTTCCATCTGTCCAAAACCATCTCTAAACTATTCAAATTGGCTGTAATAGATTGCGCTACGAAAACAACACAGTTTCGTAGTGCCTTTCGTAGCGCTGCTCTTTTCCCTTTTTCTTCAAAATCTTGACCTCTTTCCTCAAAAAATAACTTAATTATCTTTAAATACATCCTCCTCAACATTTCCAGTTCTTAATTCATGTTTTTACCCCTCAAAATTTGATGAAAAAGGCAAGAAAAGCTGCTACAGCAGTTTCGTTGCGCCTTTCTCCCTTTTTACACTGTCTGTGCTACGAAATTGCTGAGTGAGAATTTTTGTTCAAAATTTTCCAAAATGAACATTGAAAATTTATCAAAATTCAAAATAAAATGATTACATCATATCAAAAAGCCATATGAACTGAAAACACAGATATTTCGGCCTTCATGAGGTCCTTTCTTCATTTTAACTTAATTTAGCTTTTGACTCTTTAATGATTGTCATTTTAATAACTTTGTTCTTTAACTCATCCTGAGTCAATTTCAGTTGCTGCTCCAAGTCCTCCACTTGATCTTTAAGTCTGTTGTTATTTTCTCTCAAGTGAGTATTTATTACTCTAAAAAATTTGGCTTCCTTTATTGCTGGGACTATCCATGTGAAAAACTGCTCTGCACTGCTTGGAGTTTCAGAAATAGAACCAGTTTTACCTTCCCATAGTGCCTTCATTCTTTTGAACTCTGCTTTCTCAATACTGTTCTTTCTATCCCTCTTTCTCATCATAGCAATTTCTTGGTTTGTCAACCTCAATTTCTCCTCAATATGTTGAAACTCTGTTATTTCTTATTTTCCTTTCTTTGCTCTCCTGGTTGTATGCTTCACTGCAGGTGTTGATAAATCAACAACTTCTTCAAGGGCTTTAGCTATCTCAATAGGTTCTTGAACTTCTTTTCTACCTTCCTTGAGTTTCTTAGCATGCCTAGTTATAGTCTTCCTTGCTTTAAAGATGAAATATGCATCCTCCCCGTCAAACTCAAGCTTTTTTTCATACTTAGCCTTTTTTCTGTTTATGCTCATATTCTCCAATGAACTCAGCTTCTACAATGGGTGTCTCCTCTATGTCAATTGCATGAAGGATATCATCTAAATTTCCCTTCACCACTGGGTTTTCCTTTGTATCTGTAGCAACTATTTTTCCCTTTAATTCCACTACTTGGCTTCTTGTTACTCTTTTGATTTGTTGCTTGCTGACATCTTGTTTTTGTTTTTCCTCTTTGACAATCTTTGACCTCTGTTTTGCAGGTGATGGAGTTGGATTATCAAGCACTTGTATCTGCTATGTCCTTTTCTCAACTTGTTTCCTTGGCTTCAGTTTTTAAAATTCCTTTGGTTTTGCAACCACAGGTTGACTAGACTTTTCTACTGGTGGTGATGGAGTTCCTTTAGTTTTAGGGTTTCTAGTAGGAGTTACGGTTTCCAACTCAAAACCATTTATAAACAAAAAGGATGACCAATCCCTACCTATCTTTTGAAGCTAATTCAAAATAAATAACTTCATCAAACCATGATGAAACAAAGATGTTCCACAACCTTCAAATTTGGCTTGTACTTTATCAGCCATTTTTGCAAGACTCCTATGCAGATAAAAGGGGAAATCAAGTGAGATCTTACTAGTGAAATGCAGAATCAGCTTGAAATGATATGTGTAAACCTTATTATATCTGCCTTCACATTTAAAATACCTCTGAATGTTGAACAGCAGCTTTGCATAAGTGTCTTTCATGCAGCTTCTAGGGATAGCATTATTGAGGTCCATATCTGCATACTCAGGTTTCATGAATTATTTGCATGGCTCCATATCAAATTTGAAACCTTTAAACCAAGTTTCTTGACCTCTTGGTATCTCTGTCATAGCAGCAATAATCTCTACTGAAATTTACACACTTAGCATCCCAACCTTGGTAGTTGTTCCATTGAAGTTCAAGGCAAATTCTTTGGAAACCTGTGTGTGGCAACCTTGCAAATTTTCGCAAAACCGAAGACAACCTACCCTTCTAAACGCCTCCATCACTTCTTGGTCTTCAATTATGGCCTTCATATCTTCAGGCTCATGTCTCAAGCAATTTCCCCCTCTGTCAACTTTCTTTTCCTCTGTCATGCTTCACAAAAAGCCTGGCAGCCTCACTTGATAAATTGAAACAGCCTCGCTTGAATATGTGAAAGAACAGCCTCGCTTGATTAGTTTATATCTTGATTAAGATGTAGAAAACATTTGTATGGAATAACCACAGGCTTGGCTTGACACTTCAGAGCTCAGACACTAGAATGGAGGAAAAGGAAACAAGAATGACTAATTAGGCAGGATTTTGAATTTAAAATGTCATCTCATAACTGAATGATGCCTCATTCATACCCTATCATTACAATGATGACTGCAACATGGGTAAGTACACTAAATCTCATCGTTAACTGACTCATCATACCACTAATCTATCATTTCCCAACGGATTCTGACATATTTCATCTCAGATGACAAGACAGTTAAGAAACCGCGCTTTAGTAGTGTCGGCAGTGTATTTTTCCATGTTTGTGCTACAAAACTATTAGTGCTTTCGTAGTGAAAATCAAATTTTTTGAACAAGTGGTGCTACGAAAACGAGGTTTCTTGGCTAATTGCATAGTTCTGACCCAAAACTTTAGGAAATGACCCACAAATGCAAAATTATGGATCTTTGACAATGAATGGACTTTAACAAAGACTTTATTTGAACTTAAGTATGGGCTTTGAGCTTATGAAAATCCAACCTACCCTTGATCAAATCCTAATTTGACTTCTAAACCCAATTTTCAAACATGACCAAAAACAAACTTGACATAATGATGTTTTGAAAATTTTTTGGGTGATAACAGTGGCTCCACTTGGAATAGTGTGCCCTTGTGGTACACTAAGAACCAGTAGTTCCAGTGCTGCTATCCAATTTTGTTGGAACACCTAATCCTACATGGGTAGGTGTGGAATGCGAAAAGTCACAATGGAGTCCAAGTGACCTTGGAATATGAAACCAAGAGTCACACCATTGTACTATAAATGTACAACTTTGTATAATGGAAAATAAGAAAGCCTCACGCTTATCTTTCATTGTGTGTTTAGTCTCTTGTGTGTGTGCTCATCTTCCTCATACACTATGTGTGTGCTTCAACATGGTGTTTAACATGGTATCAGAGCGGACGATTGTTGGCCCTGCTCCAAAATTGAGTGAGCCATTTTTGTTTATGGCCTGTGCATATCTGCAAAAATTCTTGACATTTTTGCAGCACTCAGAGTTTCTGCAGCAGTCATTTCGCCGCATTCAAAAGAAGCAGCATTCAGAAATTGGTTTGAAGAAGAGCAGCAGTGGTTTGGAGAAAATCAGCATTGTGCATCTGAAGGTTTTCATTCTCATTTTTCCTGCAATTTCTGCATTTTAAATTCTACAATTTGGAGAGCTGCTGAAAACTGTTTAAAATTGAGTTTCTGAAGAAATTTCTGGGTTTTTCTGCTACTGAGCTATTGGAAAAATTTCTGGGTTTTATTGGCAATCTGCTGTTGCATTTCAGTACTTGAAATTTGTACTATTGCCTTCATTTCTGGAATCTGCTGCCTGTATTTCAGTGCTTAAAAATCTGTTGCTGTTTCAAAGGTCTTCTACTCTGCTGTTATATTAAATAAATAAATAAATAAATAAAAAATTTCTACCACACTACCCGTCTCTGCAACTCCCCTCTACATCCCATACTCTCAAATCCCAGCACTCCACTCGACCCATTAATAAAACCCGTTCCAAACGACCGCTCCCCATTTCAAATATCGCTCCCTCACCCTGCATACACCCTTCTCCTTTACACCCCACGGCCTTACGGCCCTCACCACCTGTGTTACCCAATCCTCCCCCTCTTCCTACCTGCGACCACCCAGGCCTTCTCCCTTCTCCCCCACGGCATAGTCGTCCTCCTCTTCACACAACTCTGCTACAACTCTGCGCTATTCCCAATCGACTCTCCTACAGCGCTTTACTCCTGTGCTTACTCCCTCTCTGCGCAGACTCCCCCCAAAACCCGCGTCGGCCCTTCAATCCACCCTCCTCCCATACGCTCTGCAAACTACAACACTCTGCCCTCTGCTCCTACGCTACACCCTTCCCTCACAACAAATGCTCCAACTGCAACTCGGCATTACCTACGCCCTCACACATCGACTCCCACAACTCACTACTCTCCCACATCAACACGATTTTTTAATTCTAAAAAATCAACTCACTACTCTCTCGCAATAGCACTCAAACCGCCACTCGATTTTTTAATTCTAATTTCTATAATATCTCCTCCTCTTCCATTAAAATTCCCCTCCCTTTTTTAACTTCATTCCCACATTCTCATTTTTATATAATCCTATTTTTAATCCCATTTTAAAATAAAATTCTCTCTCATCTATTAATACCCCCCTCCTTTTTAAATTCATTAATAAATTTTTTAATAGCCCCACTCACCCATTATCCCATCCCATTTTAATATTTCTCCCTCCCAATTAAAATCCCTCTCATTTTTTTATTAATTCCATTCATTTTAATTAATTCCTTTTTTTTTAATAAATTCTCTCCTCCTTTTTACTATAATCCTTCATTCCCATTTTTTAATTCCTAAATTAATTCCCCCCCCCCCTCTTATTGTTTTACAATTAAAATCCCTCTCCCTAAATAAATTAATCCCATTCCCTTCATTTTTTATTCCCATTTTTTAATTAATTAAAAAAAAAAACAGCAGAGATAGAGGAAGGACATTGAAGAAGAGAAATGAACAGCAGAATTGAAGAGATGGACTGTACACATAGAGAAAATTTTGCATTGTGATTTATGGCATTGATTTGAAGGTGATTTCCTGAAGAATTTTACATGAGAAGACAAGTTTGAAACAGCTATTTGAAGAAGAGAATTCAGCTACCTCAAAGGCTTCTTGCACATTGTTTTTGCTGCACTTTTTTGCAGAAAATATTGTATTGAACTGACATTGATTTGCATCTTCATTCAAGACTTGAAGTGTATTTGAGTTGTTGGATTGTTGATTGCCCTCCATCATTTGAGGAGCAGATTTTGTACTTTGAGATTTCCATAGTTGGAAATTCTTTGGAGTCATTTGTATTTGTTGTTGAATCACATTGTAAATGGGTGCATTTTCGGTTGAAGCCGACACCCTTTCATTTTTTGAGCCTAAGTTGTTGAAAATGGCCAAAATAAATGAGGCATTAGAGTTGTTGAGTAACCTCATTCATTCAAATGTTGATGATGTGATAAAAATGAGCAAGAATGCTCTTTGTAATATTCAGATTTGTTTACAAGATGCACAAGAAAAGATTGAGTTTTTGCAGTTGGAATCTCAGCTCCAACAAGACGAACTTCAACAAAAGAGTCACCATTCTGAGCCTGTTTCTGTTCAGAAGATTGAGAAGGACTCCCATCAGCAGCAAGTCAGTAAAGTTGAAGATGATTCCCATTCAGTTCCTTGTACTAGAGCAGATTTTCATGCAGATGCAACAGCTCAGCCTGCACTTCTCAAGCCCATCATCAGACCTTGGGAAGAGCTTGTCCACAACAAGCACAAAACTGGTCTTGGATATGACAAGGATGTGTCCTTTCATATTCCAGACTACACCAAGCCCATCATATTTCAGAGTGCCGGATTCTTGTATGACAGTTCACCTGCAGCTGTTCCAGATCCTGCTCCACAACAACAATCACAGATCGTAAAATGCCAACACTGTGATCGAGTTGGCCATATGAAAGATCACTGTTTTGATCTTCATCCATGCAAGCACTGTGGTCGGCACACTCATTCTTCAGACAGATGCTTCAGACACAAGCCTCCTGCAAGAACCAAGATTCATCTTGGATGGATCGCTTCTTGGCAATGGGCATCAGCAGCCAAGAAGATGTTTACGACACATGTTAGAACTTGTTCAAGAATATTGAGAAAACTTGCAGTTGAGTTTTCGCCATCATCTCACCTTGTCCCTGACAGGGGGGAAAATGGTGGTCATGTACAAGCTTCGACGACAGATCAAGCGAGCCTGAGCCACAATCTCTCATTCCATGTTCAGAGTTGTAGCCAGCAGTTCAAGCAAGCCTGAGCCACAATTCTTCATTCCAGATTCAGAGATGTAGCCAGAGACACAGATGCCCATGAGCATGCCTTCGGTTGGTGGAAAACCTTAAACCATCATCTTTGGTTGGTGGATAACCTAAAACCATCACAGGTAGTAGACCTCCCTTCTTTTAGGTCGAAGGTCTCCCTTTCATATATGAGGAACACTTCCTCTAGTAGAAGCCTTCAGCTTCTTGCCAGCATTGGTTGAGTTCCAGGAAATGCTTCAAGCATTCCAGAGTTGTTGGTAATCCTAAAACCATCACAGGTAGTAGACCTCCCTTATTTTAGGTTGAAGGTCTCCCTTTTTTATGAGGGACAATTCCTCTAGCAGAAGCTTTCAGCTTCTTGCCAGTTTTGGAAGAGTTCCGGGAACTGCAACAAGTTTTGCATTCCAGTGTTTGTGGTCATCCTAAAACCACCTCTTTTTTCCAACATTTCAGAGAGTTGATTCAGCCCAAGTGCTGCCATGCATACTTTGTAGATTTGTATTACAACTCTTTTCTTGGACTCACACATACCCCTTCGGATTAAGGGGGGATGTTGGAACACCTAATCCTACATGGGTAGGTGTGAAATATGAAAAGTCACAATGGAGTCCAAGTGACCTTGGAATGTGAAACCAAGAGTCACACCATTGTACTATAAATGTACATCTTTGTATAATGGAAAATAAGAAAGCCTCACGCTTATCTTTCATTGTGTGTTTAGTCTCTTGTGTGTGTGCTCATTCTCCTCATACACCATGTGTGTGCCTTAACATGGTGTTTAACAATTTTCTTGACCAAAACAGAAAAACTTTGAAAGTGCCAAGCTTTCTCCTAAAGCTCTAATGGCCTTCACCTCGGGCTCAAGCTTGTTGATTTAGCTTTTCATTATTAACAGAAAAACTCATAAAATGGAATATGTAAAATGACATGAATGATCAATCAGATTTTTAGGAAGAGTAATGCTTTAAAAACCTGCCATTGACAGGTCCTCCATCATATGATTTTCCATCCATCTCCTACAGTATGTAAGTATTTTTCCCATGGAAAGCAGCTATCTTGAAAGGACCTTTTCATAAGTTCTCAAACTTACGATGTTTTCCTTTTTCTTCAATTCTGGCCTCCCATTTCAGCACTTCATCCTGAATTTGAAAACTTTCTTCCTTGATCTTCTTATCAAATGTCCTCTTGATTCTGTTTTGAGATTGTTGATTGCTATTATAAACTTCATTCATCTTCTCCGACAGAGCTATTAGTTGAATGATTCTCCTCTAAACTGCATTTGGTTCCTCTTCTAACCCTTGAATCAGCTTCATGACAAGTACCCCTAGAGATGTAGGAAAAATTTCCTCAACCCCATATACCAACTCATATGGTGAGATTCCAATTGACCTTTTTGTGCATATCCTATCAGCCCATAATGCATACTTCAGCTTCAAATTCCAAGCCTTCTTATTCTCCTGCAACACCTTTTTGATGATCCTCACAATGCTCTTGTTAGAAGATTCAGCAAGACCATTCCCTTGCGGATAGTATGCAGTAGAATGCCCAAGAGTAATATGATATTGATGGCATAAATTGATCAGCTTCTTAGAATTAAATGCCTATGAATTATTAGTTATAATATTCATGGGGCAACCAAACCTATACAAGATATTATTTTCAAAAAAACAAATAATCACAGAATCATTTGCTTGCCTAGTTGGGATTGCTTCAATCCATTTGGTGAAGTAATCAGTTGCTGTAAGAATCCAGCGATGTTGTCTTGATGATGATGGATGAATCTCTCCAATAAAATATAACCCCCACTACTGAAATGGCACTTCCACATAGATAGGCATTAAAGGTAAAGGTACTAGTTTCTTCTTACCCTCAAAAATCTGGCATTCATTGCAGGCAGCAATCGTTTTGTAGACATCCTTAAACATTGTAGGCCAATAATACCCTACTCTAAGAATCTTGTTCACTGTGGCCTTCTAATAATGGTTACCTCCACAATCTCCTTTATGTAACTCCTTAATTACTTTATCAGCCTCCTCTTCCAACAAAAAATTTAGCAAAATTCCGCCAGTATCCTTCCAAAATAGATTTCTGTCAAAAATAAAATATCTCAAGGATTTTAGCTTTACAAACCTTTCCTTAAATTTTTTTAGATCAGCAGGTGCTTTATGATGTTGTAGGAAAAAAACAACCTCCGTGTACCAATCTGAAGTGATGTATTTCTCTTCAATAGGGACTAGTTCTTCTTCCTCATCTGAAATTTCTGATATTTCTGCAATTAATTTTATGTCAAGATAGTCAAAGTTTGACTGCGCCATGAGATTTGCTAAGCCTTTCCCTTTGACCAATTTTGTTGGCTTGATCTCTATATCATACTCCAGCAGTTTAGCAATCCATTTTCCCCTCTTACCATCAAGATCAGCTTGAGTGAGGATGTCTTTCACAACTGTATTAGGAACAAAAGCCACAATATGAGAATGCAGAATATATATTCTGAAATTTTTGATAGCCTTCACCAAGGCATAGGCTTGCTTCTCTAAGATATTATACTTCAGCTCAGAGTTATCTAAGATCCTACTAAAGAAGGAAATAGGTTGCTCAATACATTGTTGTCCCTTTTGTAGAAAAACTCCAGCAATAGTATTCTATGATGCAAAAGTAAAAACCAGAAATTCTTTCAAGAAATCAGGACTGATCAATACCGGTGCTTGGGTAAGTGCCATTTTTATCTCCTCAAATGAGTGTTTTGCTTCTAATGTCCACTTAATGTCAACTCCCTTCTTCAGAATCCTTGTTATGTCCTTCACAATCTCAGCAAAATTAGGAATAAATCGCCTTACAAAATTTACCTTTCCAACGAAAGATTGAATCTCTTTCTTGCTTCTTGGAAAATCCACATTTTGAATTACATTGACTCTATTTGGATCAATATTAATCCCATCTTTATAATTGATGTGTCCAATTAATTTACCTGAAGTTAAAGAAAAAATACTTTTGGTGGGATTTAGAGAAATACCAAACCTTCTACATTTCAGCAAAATTCTTTCTAGGTGTTTCAAGTGTTCTTCTTCCCTCCTTGAGAAGACTGTTATGTCATCAAGATAAAAAACCACCATATTTTCTTTCTCTTCAGAAAAAGGAATATCCATTTCCCTTTGGAAAGTAGCTCCTGCATTCATGAGACCAAATGGCATCTTGGCATACATGAAAGTACCCCATGGTATAGTAAAGGTTGTTTTTTCCTGATCATCAGGATGTACACGGATCTAATTATAACCTGAAAAACCATCAAGCATAGACATTCTCTGAGAACCAACAATATTTTGCAAAATTTGGTCCATATTCGAGAGAGGATAATTGTCCTTCAGAGAGGCTTTATTCAAATTTTTGAAGTCAATACATATTCCGATTTCTCCACTTTTTTTCCTAACTAGAACCAAGTTTTCAAGCCAATTTGAAAATTTGATTGGGACAGTGATTTTTGCATCAAAGAGTTTTTTGACCTCCTTCTCAATCAATGGCATGAGAAGTGGATTCATCGTCCTTAACTGCTGCTTGAAAGGCTTTTCATTTTCTTTTATGGGAATACTATGATGAATAATAGTGGGGTCATATTCTTTCAAATCAGCATAATTCCAAGCAAACACATATCAGCTGAAAGAAACTTTGAAAGTTTAATCATTTTGGGCATAGTTACTGTACCAAGGTTACAGCTCTTAACTTCTTCATCATCAGCTTGTATATTAGGGGATTTAAAAACATCATTCTAATCAAAAGGTTTTTCAAGAGGTATAAGTCCCTTTGGTATGGAATTGTTCTTAAGTTGCAAAACTTCAGAATTCCCTTTAGACTCGGCAAGCATATTTTGTTGATCTACTTGTATATTTTCAAACTCTTTTTTCAGCTCAATAAATTTCTTCACTTGTTGATCATCCTCAAAAAATTTCCAATGAGTAATATTATTAGGGATAGATGGTCTATGGTGAATCTCAACCTCATATTTTTCTGTGAAATGCATAGGAATAATGAAAAGATTGGCAGACACAGCAAGAGAATCAGCAATGGAGTTTTGCTCTCAAATTTTTACCATGACTGAATAAGCCTGAATTTTTCTAACATGTCCAAAACCAAGTTCCTATATGCCCTCATCTTTATATATATTTTTTTTTATAAGAACCTTCAACTTGTTTAATGACTAATTCTGAATCTCCAAAAACAGAAATGTTTTGAGCATTCATTCTTTTCAAAACCTCTAAGCCCAAAATCAAGGATTCATACTCAGCCATGTTATTCTTGCAATCAAAGTTCAATTTATAGGAAAAGAACTTACTCTCATCACTTGGACTTGTGATCCAAATCCCTGCTCCTGCTCCTTCTCTTCCTATTGATCCATCAAAATGCAATGACCATCAACCTTCCACCTCCTTATCACTAACTTGTTGATCTTCTGTTTGCTGATTTTCAGACTGCTAAATTTCAGAAATTTGATTTTCAGCTTTCTCCTCCTCTTCTGCTTCATTAGTCAACTCATTCAAAATAATAGCAGAACCAAGTTCAGTATCAAGAGCTTAAATTGGAGAATTTTGGGGTTTTTCTTTACTACTCACCATGTAGGCCATTCTTGTCTCTCGATACAATATTCTTTGCTCACCAAAAACAGGAATGGTAGCATAAGTAAGGTTCGTCTGCATTATACCTTTGATTTTCGCTGCCCATGACCTTGAAAATAACTTACCAAACTTCGGTAGAATTTTTGCTACCACGATGTTCATGACTACAGTCTTAGCAGGAATTTGTGTTAGACCAAAAACAACATCCTTGATTAAACCAATGCATTGAACTCTTTTGGAATCGAAAGAAAACAAGTCTTTATATGTCCTAATTATTTTTAAACCCCATTCTTTCCATGATTACTTTGGGCATAAGATTGTGAGATGCCCCTCAATCCAACATAGCATTATGCAATGTCATGTCATGAATGCTAAGGCTCACATAAAAAGGAGGCACCTCCTCATTCTATTCATCTTCTAGTCTTGGACCCAAGTATATGGTTGGATGATTTTCTAGTACATTCAAGATATCAGCAGCTCCTGGTTGTGAATTCAACATTTTGAAAATTCTGCTTCTATATTCATTTACTTTGAGAATCTCACCAAAAGGGACTGATATTTTAATCTTAGAAATTTCATTCTCAAGGATGAAAACAAAAACATAATTTTCAGATTCTTTGATAGGAGTAATAGCTGGTGTATCTTTCTTACCTTCAGTGACCTTAGGAGCATATTTATTGCCATCAGCAACCTTACATGTATATTTCTTTGGCTGTGTTTTTTTTGAAATGATAGGCACATTTCTATTTATGAGATTGTATTGTTTTTGCATCTCAAAAATAACATGTTGATACCCCTTTAGATAATCTGATGTTTCCTCTCCATGATTTCTTTGATCTGATTGATTATGTTCTTCTTTAGTCAAGAAAATTCCAGACATTTCTTCATCAAAACAGTGATTAAATTCTTCAGGAATTTCAACATCATCTTCTTCATCAACCAAGTTCTGTTGGAAAGGAGGTCTCACTGGAGGATTAGGCTGTTGATTTCTATTTTCCCTTGGTCTTTGCTGATTCTAAGGTCTCCTAAACTAAGGGTTTCTAAATTGAGGTTCATGTTGTGCAGGAGGAGCAGAGGTATTCCCAAGGGCCAACCTATCCATCAAATTTTCCATTGTTTTCATCATTGAATCCAGCTTATCCTGAGAGGTAGAGGATGAAGGCTTCTCTTCTTATTTCAACTTAGTCTTTCCCATTTTTGACTTTTTAGCTGCTATCAAATTAACCTCCACCTTCACTTCATAATTTTTCATTTTAGCAAATGAAGGGGATTCTCTTTCTCTCAGCAGTATAGAAAACTCATAGTCAAAGGCTTCAGCATAATTCATCTGAGCTAAGGCTTGTGGCAGTTTCAAATGGGAAGGAATAGAGTCATACACCTTGTTAAACCTTTTTGAAAATTTTTTGAACAGATTCATCAGCAGCTCTCTTCAAAGTGCTATATTGGGTGAAGGCTTGTAATGGATTAGTTCTATTTCCCCATTTTCTCAGAAAAGTATCTTCAAACTCATTCCAATTATGAATACTTCCAGGAGTAAGGGCTTTATACCACTTCCTAACTTCACCAGTAAAACTCTAAGCAAACAACCTCAACTTAACATCTTCATCATCAACCTCCTCCCTATCTATAAAATCATTAAATTGGTTCACATTTTCTTCTTCTGTAATGTCTTCATCACTTCCCCATGTTTTAATTCTAGCATCATATTTGCTAGGGAGGTCATGTAAAACAGCTGGAAGAACAAGAGGGGCATATCTAGCAGGTACAGCAGGTGGAGGAGGTCTATTTCCAGCCAAGGTTAAAGGGACTGTAGTAGCTTTAGGGATGGCAGAAATAGAGGATGAAAAACTGCTATGAGGAGGATTGTTTGGTCTTTGTGGTCCACTAACAATTGAACTCCAATTTGGAAGAGGTAAACCAGTTTTACTTTTAAACAAGACTTCAAAAGGATCAAGCTCTTTCAATTTATCTAAAGACTCTTTTTCCAACAACAACTCAGAAGTAACAACTTCCCAAAACTCTTCTTTGTCTTCCTGTCTTACTAGAGTTGAGGTATCAATACCTCTCTTATGCAAGTCTATGATAATTTCAGTTATCTCTTTTTCACTTTCTGATCTAAACAAAACCTCTTGAATTTTATCATCAACTCTTTTATCTTCAGGACTTCTTAAAATTTCAAAGGACAAGGATTTCGAATGTGATGGAGTACCTGATATTTCAAAAATGCCTTGACTGCCTCTGGAAATGGTGTTTGGATTATCCATGATGGTAGATGGATCTGGGTCAGGATTACTCCTCGTGTATCTCCTTCTCGAAGCCACCTTTGATCATATAAATTCTGAATGGAGTCACCAAGGTAGATGCAGCCTCGAAAAGCTTCCTGAGCTCCTGCTACCTTTAGAAGTTCAGCTTCAAAATTTCGGGAAAATATAATCTTCAAACTCCTGGCAGACGCACCAAAATGTTATTACAAAATTGGACCCGATATCCTACTAATAAAATCAATCTCATGTAACTATTTCAAACCAATATTTTGATTGAGGCTTAGCCTCCTCAACCCGAGAGGGATCTCTCAAAGGGTTTACGATGTTTGATAAAAATATAGATTTCTAACTGTATTTGGGGTAATAATCAGATAGATGATAAATGTAGGTTGAAAATCACATCAGCAAGTACAAATTGGGCTTATGGAGTCAAAATAGTTTCAGTAAACCAATAAATCTACTTAACATGGAAGTTGAGGCATATCAGAGTTCTAGTCAAGAGATACACATGTGAAACTGTAAAAAACACAGTCATTTTATCTATATCGGAAGTCAGAGCATCAAAGATGAATTTTGAGTAACATAGACAAACACCACTGCAATATGATAATAAAAGATGAAATTAGAACAAGAATACACTAGAAATCCTTCTGAATCTCAAGTTGGCTAAGTAGAAATCTCTGTATTAGCTGAAACCCAGTTAATTACAATAAGCACTGTCTTTTGCTAAAAATGTCCAACACTGGTACATTCGACTTCTTGGTCCTTTATAGACCATTTACAACATGATATAATCTTATCTTGTGCTAGATACATCGAATTCTTGACTCTTGACACCTTGCATAACCATATGACATGGTATTTATTACAAAAAGATAGCTAATATACTAAACATTCCTATTACAAATAGGATTCAAACTCCTTATCTCTATCCATAACAACCTTATCTAACTAATTACATCATTTTCCAAGTTTATTCACACATGGTCGAATCTAGATGATAGGCTTCAAATATTTATGACCATAATGATGACCTCCATCAAAGTAGGAAACAGACCCCTGTTTTCTAGGCATAGGGACCTTTGCACTCTTGAAACATTCTGACCACCATGAACTTCATTATTTCGAGCTCCTTAGCTGTTAGAAATTGAATTAACACATTCCAAACCTCCTCCTTAACCTCCAGCTGTCCAAAACCATCTCCAAACTGTTCAAATGGGTTGTAATAGAATGCGCTATGAAACCAACACAGTTTCGTAGTGCCTTTCATAGCGCTACTCTTTTCCCATTTTTTCTTCAAAATATTGACCTCTTTCCTCCAAAAATAACTTAATTATCTTTAAATACATCCTCCTCAGCATTTCCAGTTCTTAGTTCATGTTTTTACCCCTCAAAATGTGATGAAAAATGGCTAGAAAAGCTGTTACAGCAGTTTCGTAGCGCTTTTCTCCCTTTTTACACTGTCTACGCTATGAAACTGCTGAGTGAGAAGTTTTGTTCAAAATTTTCCAAAATGAACATTGAAAATGTATCAAAACTCAAAATAAAATGATTCCATCATATCAAAAATCCATATGAACTGAAAACACAGTCATTTCAACCTTCATGAGGTCCTTTCTTCATTTTCACTTAATTTAGCTTTTGACTCTTTAATGATTGTCATTTTAATACCTTCATTCTTTAACTCATCTTGAGTCAATTTCAGTCGCTACTCCAAGTCCTCCACTTGATCTTTAAGTCTCCTGTTATTTTCTCTCAAGTGGTTATTTATTACTCTGACAAATTTGGCTTCCTTTATTGCTGGGACTGTCCATGTGAAAAATTGCTCTGCACTACTTGGAGTTTCAGAAATAGAACCAGTTTTACCTTCCCACGGTGCCTTCATTCTTTTGAACTCTGATTTCTCAATATTGTGCTTTCTAGCCCTCTTTCTCATCACAACAATTTCTTAGTTTTCCAACCTCAATTTCTCCTCAAGATGTTGAAACTCTGTTATTTCTTCTTTTCCTTTCTTTGCTCTGTTGGTTGTATGCTTCACTGTAAGTGTTGATAAATCAACAACTTCTTTAGGGGATTTAGCTATCTTAATAGGTTCTTGAACTTCCTTGTTGCCTTCCTTGAGTTTCTTAGCATGCCTAGTTATAGGCTTCCTTGCTTGAAAGATGAAAGTTGCATCCTCCCCTTCAAACTCAAGCCTTTTTTGCAGACTTAGCATTTTTCTATTTATGCTCATATTCTCCAATGAACTCAGCTTGAACAATGGGTGTCTCCTCTATGTCAACTGCATGAAGGATATCATCTAAATTTCCCTTCACTAATGGCTTGTCCTTTGTATCTGTAGCAACTGTTTTTCCCTTTAATGCCACTACTTGGCTTCTTGTTACTCTTTTGATTTCCTGCTTGCTGACATCTTGTTTCTATTTTGCCTCTTTGACAATATTTGACCTATGTTTTGCAGGTGATGGAGTTGGACTATCAAGGACTTTTTTCTGCTCTTTCATTTTCTCAACTTGTTTCCTTCGCTTCAGTTTTGCAAATTCCTTTGGTTTTGCAACCACAGGTTGACTAGACTCTGCTACTGGCGTTGATGGAGTTCCTTTAGTTTTAGGGTTTCTAGAAGGAGTTAGGGTTTCCAACACAAAACCATTTATAAACAAAAAGGATGACCAATCCCTGCTTATCTTTTGAAGCTCATTCAAAATCAATAACTTCATCAAACCATGATGAAACAAAGATGTTTCACAACCTTCATATTTGGCTTGTACTTTATCAGCCATTTTTGCAAGACTCCTATGCAGATAAAAAGGCAAATCAAGTGAGATCTTACATCTTTGCATAAGTGTCTTTGATGTAGCTTCTAGGGATAGCATTATTGAGGTCCATATCTACATACTCAGGTTTCATGAATTCTTTGCATGGCTCCATATCAAATTTGAAACCTTTAAACCAAGTTTCTTGACCTCTTGGTATCTCTGTTACAACAACACTAATCTCTGGTGAAATTGACACACTTAGCATCCCAACCTTGTTCCATTGAAGTTCAAGGAAAATTATTTGGAAACCTGTGTGTGGAAACCCTGCAAATTTTCACAAAACCAAAGACAACCTACTCTTATAAACACCTCCATCACTGCTTGGTCTTTAATTATGGCCTTCATATCTTCAGGCTCATGTCTCAAGCAGTGTCCCCTTTTGTGGACTTTCTTTTCCTCTGCCATGCTTCACAAAAAACCTGTCAGCCTCGATTGATAAATTGAAACAGGCTCGCTTGAATATGTGAAACAACAGCCTCGCTTGATTAAGATGTAGAAAACCTTTGTATGGAACAACCACAGTCTTGGCTTGACACTTCAAAGCTCAGACACTCGAATGGAGGCAAAGGAAATGAGAATGAATAATTAGGCAAGATTTGAATTTAAAATTTCATCTCATAACTGAATGATGCCTCATTCATACCCTATCATGACAATGATGACCGCAACATGGGTATGTACACTAAATCTCATCGTTAACTAACTCATCATACAACTAACCTATCGTTTCCCAACGGATTCTGACATATTTCATCTCAGATGACAAGACAGTTAAGAAACTGTGCTTTCGTAGCGCCGATAGTGTATTTTTCCCTGTTTGCACTACGAAACTATTAGCGCTTTTGCAGCGCAAATCAAATTTTTTGAACTAATGGCGCTATGAAAACGAGGTTTCTTGGCTAATTGTACAGTTTTGACCCGAAACTTTAGGAAATGACCCACAAATGGAAATTACAGATATTTGACAATGAATGGACTTTAACAAAGACTTTATTTGAACTTAAGTATGGGCTTTGAGCTTATGAAAATCTAACCTACCCTTGATCAAATCCTAATTTGACTTCTAAACCCAATTTTGAAACATGACCAAAAACAAACTTGACACAATGATGTTTTGAAAAAAAATTGGGTGATAACAGATGGTATGAAGACATCAAAGGTAAAGAAGATCAAGATATTTATGCTCTTTCAATCAAGGAAGCTGCGATAGGTAATCTAGATGACCCAAAGGAAAACGAGCTATGTATTATTATATTCAATATTGAATAATTCATGCCATATGGTTGCAAATAACATGGATCAATGTGCTATCTTGAGAGAATGATCAGAAGGAAAAAGGATTTAATCCTCTGAAAGTATGCAAGAAGGAATGAATCACACTTTGTTTAGATGAAATAAACATAATATGTCCTCATATGTGATATGAGGTGGTTAACAACTGAATGGAGGAATTCTAATTGGAAATTATTGGGACTGAAATGTGTGAAGAGAGAAAGGAAGAGATCATGGAATATGAAACTATGAAGGCAATCAACATCCAAGGACTGAAATATTTGAATATGATATCTCTAGAAAATATATGAATACTTTGATGCAAGTCTAAAATGGATGGATAACCTTGACAATGAATATATTTTGGAGATGGGTCAATATGTATGAAGGATGTTGATGCGAACTGGAATATGTCATGATGAAATACCATCACAAAGGTAAATTTGATAATGTTCATTTCCTATTTTTTGAATGATATATGGACGGGCTTATGCGGCGTTTCCTTGGGAATAGATATAGATGTATTCCATTGTTTATGATAATGTAGTAAGATGAAATATCCTTAAGGAAACATGGCATGAAGAAGGAAGCAGGCATGAAGGAATGCCATATATGGACTGATGGATCACTTTTCGATGAAAGGAATGATGACATGGCTCAAGGATGAAAGTGATGTATGGTTTGTACCCTATGTAGAAGTCCCAAACATGAAGACCCTTGAATAATGCAAGGAAGTTCATGACATCGTGAGGAGGAGTTATTCAAGCAATCAATTGTCCCATCATCTCCACCTGAGGATATGTTGTAGGTCCTTTATTAAGAGGGGTCCTAGAAACAAGTTTCTTACTTGGTGGAAACTTGGAAGAAAAATTCCTAAACCAAGAGGGATCTTAGGTACATTCCTTCTGTAGGAATTATTACATTACTTTATTGGAAGAGATATGTCCTACCTAATTAAGAGGGAGAGATAGACACATCATTTGTGTCTTCACCTGGGAAGACAGAATGGAGGATTGGGTAAACATTTGGCATCTGATTCTCTTTGATGATGTGTTAGGGCATCCAAGAAAAGAGTAGTCAAAGAGGACCGATATTATTTTAGGACAGGGAATCCAAGACAAGAATAGTCTTGGTGGAACACACCCTGAGAACCCAGGTAGGGTATGTTCTGAGAGAGACAATGATGAGGGTGTCTATACATAATTGGTCTTTCCATTATTGTGCCTTTATCTTTTGGAGAGATAGAGTTTTTATTCAAGGCCTTTCGATGTGAAAATTTTGGCTGATATGATGCTAAATAGATGGATTACCAATCTGACTCTTCTTATGATAAATTCTCCAGATTGAGAATGACCAAGTACCATTATGAATACCTCCCTAGTTAAGAGGGGGTGTTGAAAAGTTTAAATAGGTTCGGTCTTCATAATGACATGTGTAATTGTGATATTTTTTAATTTATGTAAAGAAGAAAAATAAAAGTATCATTGTAATGCTTGTCTCACGGGTTTCATGAGCAAGGAATTTTATTTTTAGTGATGGCTCTCATTGTGAGCCTTTAGGATTTTTCATCTAGTCATAAAAGTAAATTTGAGTCTATGTCATGTATGAAGGACCCTTCTTGGGCATGTTACACATTTGTATAATTCATTGAAAGAGTCAAAAGACCCTCCAAGACGAGCACAAGTATCTCCTAGCAAGTCAGCTTCAAAACAAAATAGATGATTTTCTCCAACTGACATGTCAGCTCATCCTCCATCAAGTCGGCTAATTTTAGGGGGAAAACACTATAAATAGAAATCTCGGCCTCATTTCAAAAAACAAAATCATACAAGTGCAAGATTGCAGTAAGAATTGCAAGAATCACTTGAAGGAAGTTGTATCTTCAACAAAAGGAAGCAGGGAAGAGCAAGGATTGTTTGGGTCTGTTTTAGGGTTATCAATCACCCACATGTGCAAAGAAAATGGATTTTCTCTGTTGTAGAAGAGGCCAAATTATTTCAGCTCAATAGGAAGGTCAAAGCAAGAGGAGATAATGGTATATCTATAGTTGATTTACCAAGTATAATATCTCACAATAAAGCGAAGTGAATCAAGTCATAAGGGAAGGTCTTATGCATATGATTAGGGTTTCTGAATTAATATTGTATACCTAATTCAAGGAGGCCAAAATTTTGAAGTAGAAGGAAGCCGAAGTTGAAGAGGAGCTGAGAAGGATCATAAAATTTACTATCGTTGACTAATGATATCATCAAGGGAGCTTGCATCTTGGTCTTGGAGTGGAAAGTAGGTCAAGGGTATTATTCTTGGTATTCATCAATTGAAGTCTCTATAATAAGAAAAATTTGTTTGGTTTTTCCTCTCAAGCAAGAGAGGCTATTGCCCTGGCTGATCAACTACATCATGCGTCTCTTGTCACTTTATGATTTATGCATTGGTAACTTTTTTATGAATAAGAACACTAATAATCTAAGAAAGATAAGACCCTAATATAAAAAAGTAAAAATCATTCATGAGTAGTTATCATAAGAAGAGAAATAAACTAATTCTTGATGCCATATATTTCTCAACACATCCTACCCACAAGATTAGCTTGTTGGGATTAGACCTCACCATATTTCCAATGGGTTGAGATGACTTGAGATAGGGTGTGTATCCTTACCAATTTGGTAAGTCTATCTTGCTCGAGTATTATATGTAAGTGTTCTACCACTTGAATATTAAGGGTCTCATGGAGGATCGGAAAACGATATGACAGAATGTGATCCTGAATAAATCTTTTCTATTGCCACTAGATTATAGGATAGAGTGTGATCCTTGAGTTGATATTTCCTATTGTCCCAATTCAATAGGACAGAGTGTGATCCTTTCCCTTTTGGTAAGTCAATATCACTTATTGATAGAGGGTTTAATTAGGATTCCCTATGATTTGGTTTGGAAATAACAATGGCCAAAACCAACTTCTCATCATGGGAATAGCACATTGGGGAGACATTTTATATCATCAACTTGTATGATCATTGTGAGGGAAAAAAATGGAACATTTATTCAAATTGAGAGCTATAAAAGATGACAATTTTTTTATTATGTGGAGACCCAAATCTCACTACTAAAAGAGGAGACATTGTTGGAACTAATGCCAAGGTATACCCACTATAAAAACACTTTGTTCATGGTGAAGATACTAGAAGAGGAAACATAATGTCGATGGTAATGGAGGAATCCAAATGGAGATGATGAGAATATCAAGTTCTTTCAAAAAGCGTAGAAAAAAAATTAATACAATATGGGAAATGGGAAATAAATATGGAAGCAAATTCAAAAAATTTCAAGAGATACAATAAATTGGAGTAGCCCACTTTCAACATATCTATAAAAAACATCCTAGTGAAAAATATAAGAAATAATCAAAATGGCTTCCTAATTTTCTAGGTTCATATATAAAAACAATAATTGCAAGTCAATAGAAAAGTTGAATAAACTAGAGCTTAGAGCAATGATCAAACCTTTTTATAAAGCCAAATCACAAGCCTTGATGGGTGGATAGAGGAATTATTGAGAGTCATAACGAAATCATACATCATGTCTCTTAGATTGGATGTATGGACTGCAGTATATCTAGATGCATAGTTCCAGCAAGTCCACCTATAGATATTGATGAAATAATAGTGTAAAATAATAATGAAAAGTCCAAGAACACAACTGTAGTTGGTATTAACCAATCTGAACTGGTAAAGGTGATGCATTACAAATCAGCTAAAGAAACCTGGGACAAGCTCAAGAACTGTTTTGAAGTAGATGAAAAGGTAAGGTAGGCCAAACATCAAACCTATAATGAAATTTGAAATCCTTAGAATGAGAAAGAAATAATTTCTGAATGCTTCCTTAAGGTTGATGAAGTGGCCAATATGATTAGAGGGCTTGGTGAAGACATTAAAGAAGGGTAAGTTGTCCAAAGAGGTTTTAAGATTTCTCCCAATGAGATTTAATGCCAAGATATCAGCCATAGAAGAGATGAAATAATTGAAAACTCTAACAATGTATCTCTTACATAGAATCACCACTACCTATGAGATAAGTATTGGAGGAGAGAAGTCATGGCCAAAGGAATCCACATTAAAAGCCTAAAAAAATTCTAAAAATAATAAAAGAAACCAAGAGTAATCCAGTTGTGACTCAAACCAAGAGACGGCTCTGTTTGTAATGAAATTTAATAGTTGCAAGGGACATTTTGATTCTAAATTTCCATAAAAAATGAGAAGCAAGAGAAGTAGAAAGAACAGAATATCCAAGACAAAGCTCGGAATTTTCAGAAGAGGAAAACTCAGAAGAAAAATATATTTTACTCCAAGGAAGATAGTGAGCCATCCAAGGAAAGTAGTGAAGAATCCTTTGAGGGAGAACAAGAGGAATGCATGCTCATGGAATTTGAATCTGATACTAAGTTTGAAAATGAAACATATTCTGAAGAGGAAATAGTGGTGGACATCAAGGCAAAACTAGTCAATGCACTGATGGAGCTTAAGAAAACTAGGAAGAAGAACAAGTTGTTGAAAAATAAACTTATGAAAGTTGAAGAAGGTATGTATAATTTTTAAAATTAATATTATAACCTTAAAAAGGTAAATTTATAAGATACTCTCAAGCTTAAGGATATTCTAGTTAAATAATTAAAGGACAAACAAAAGATTCGTGATAGACTAGATGATGAAAATGAGGCCTTGAAGTAGAATTGTCAAGAAGACAAAGAAAGACTAGTTTGTATGCATATTATGGAGATATCATCTCTCTAAAAACTCAACTTGAAGAATCCAAAAGAAACAAGGAGATTCTTATGAATCAAGTAGCTGAATGGGAAAATAATTTCCAATATTTGGAGGCATAAGTTGTATCTCTGAGAATAGATCTTGTGAAGATCAAGTCCAAGATGGATTTACACCTAAAACTTACCTTACTAAGGGTTCATATGCATTGGATGATCTCCTCAACTATAAAAGTGTGAAACTTTCGCTACTGAAATCCTGTTGTAGCAACTGGAATTAATTATTCTAATTGTTAATTAATTTAACAATTTATTTGCTATGAAAAATACTAAACAAATCACACTGCAACCTTCACAAATTAAACTGCGGAAAATAATAGCACTGGAAAGTGAGAAATATTATAGCATACACGTAAAAATTAACACAGTTATTTTTGGACAAATGTCCCTGAAAAAACCCAATTTTGGAAAAATGATGTAGCAGTTGAAGGTTTTATATTATTATGCAGAAGTGAAATTATATGAGTACAATATGGATGCCGAAATTTGGCAACCCTGCAGAGAAATTACTGGAAAAAATATTTTGAGAAATTTTCCTCACCCCCACAAGCAATCTGGGCTCTGACTACAGCTCAAGTGAGTTTTCCAAAAAGCCTATGGGCAGCCATGCATCACCCTTGCGAATTCCCTTCCACGCTCTTCCCAAATTGGTTGCTCCTTAAGTCGTTGTGTCTACGACTGTTAATTTTTTAACAATGGTATGTTCTATGCTTAGCATAATTACTTCAATGTTCCTTTATCAGCTCGATGACAATTTCCAATTTAGATTTCTAATAGAAATCACATTAACCATTAATCACATTGGCAGTAAAATTAGATAGAACATGAAATAAAATGCAGAATGTAAGCCAAGACAAGAGGACACCATATTTTATGAATGTCAGGGAAAAACCCCAATGTGGATAAAACCCTTGGACCAATTCTTCTTATTATTATATGAAAATTTTCAGCAAAGAGAGAGAGTACAATAGTCAAAATTGACTTGTCAAATTCAAGTTAAAAAAAACCTATCAAAATTTGTAGTCAACTGCATTCAAATCATCCCTAAGCAGAAGGTCAAAGATGGTCAACGCAGCAATATAATGTCCTCAAAATAACTCGGTCTTCCCCAATCAAAATCAACTTGATCAAGAGGTAAAATTAATAAAAAAAATAGTGGCAAAGTCAATAGTCAAACTTGGTCAAACTGTTGTCTTGAAATCTATGGTCAACCTGCAATTTTTGCTTACGGTAAAAGTGTGTAATATCCCCAAATTGGGACTGCAAGCAAGGCATGCCTGAAAAACACATTTTTCAGGAATGTATGCTACAGCATGGGAAATTAACCCTTGGATCCCTTAGATCTGATAATCTAAGACCCAAATCCAAGAGGAGATCAGAAACAAATAAAACTAGGTGGGTTAAACAGACCTCCCACACCTAGTATGGCTTGAAAATTGCCCAAGTAAGGGACTGCAGCATATTAAACAACACTGATTTAGAAATAACGTAGTTTTAATGAAAATCAGTAGAAGAAAAATATGATAGCTCAAAATTAGCTTATACAATAGTAAATCAGATTTACAATGTGGCCCATTCAGTGTACAAGAGAAAGATAGAAGACTTTTATGAGAGAAACCCTCTAAAAGAGGTGCTGCAACAATGTAATTCATTGTAAAAGCCTTAATAGCGTTATTTTTATGAGCATACAACAGCTGTAGGTTACAACTTAGATCTAGAACAGATCTGTGTACAAAATATTATATATATATCAGGTATGTACACTAGACTGTCTATATTTTACATACCCCTTTGGGTTTTTAGCAAAGCATGAAGCATATGGAGTAGATCTGAGATCTCATGCAGTAGATCTGCAAATTTCTGCAGAATTCCTGAAGCTTATACAGTATTATTCAGATCATATCTGAATATGACAAGGATAAGAACAGAAATCCATGGATCACCACAATGAGAGGCAAATTCTCATCACTAGAGATCACTCCTCAAATGTTGCCAAAACTCCCTGCAACTTTCCTCTTGCAGATAATGCAGTCCTGGAAGAAAATTTGTGTTGTATACTTGATGAATAGTTTGGCCTAATGCCAAGGTATGGATCTGAAGCTCTGATGATCCAATACACTCTTGCCAATGGGATAGAATACTTTCCTAGTAAAAAGAGGCACTAGAATGGCTTAGATCTGAACAGATCTAGCCTCCACCTGCTGCAGCTTACAAGGACAACCAAACCCTCAACGGGATCTGTGTTGTAGTTGGAAGTAGAATCTTGGCCAAATTCCTGATAGTGGACAAGAAATGCAAGACTCTTCCATGAGGCCTCTCAAGGAAAGAGGTGGGATTCCCGATCAGGAACACCCAAGTGCTAAACAACACTATTCTCAACTAAACAGCTAGAGAATGAGAAGTGTCTAAACAGACAAATCCTTTCAAGACAATATGTTCAACAACCCTCTTCTGTTGTTCTCCTCTTTCTTTTATAGGATGAAAGCCTTGCAAAACCCTAAACCATCTCAAAGGTTTAGCTCCTTTCACATGTGTAGCCTCCAACTAGATCTGCGTTGTGCATCTAGGAGGTACATTGCATCTGGATAGCGTTGTGGATTTGGTCATGTTGACCCAGTCAATTGTCACAATCCCTTTCACACATGAGGGAATTTAACTAAGGCAACCCAGATTTAGCCTTGTTCACATGGGCATTGATTTATTTTGTTGTTTAAGGAGTTTAATTTGTCCTCCTTTACAATTTTATTCTTGCAACAAGTAAATGAAAACAAAATTGCATATTCCCGTTATCTTGGGCTCATTGGGAACTAAGAAGTGTACTTATAGAAATAAGAAATCGACAAGTACAATCAATTTCAGAGTATCTCAGCAAGTGGAAGAACTTTCCTATAGAATATTTCACGTGGGAGGATGAGAATTTTATACAGAAGCATCAAGAAATAATCAAGCGTTGAGGACAACACTTGTTTGAAGGAGAGGGGCATGTTAAGTCCCTATATTAATAGTGTAGCCCCTTATTATGTTAGTGTAGCCCCCCTTATTGTTATTATTGTACCCCCGTAACCCCCATATTGTTATTATTGTGCCCTTACATTATTATTGTTAGGTCGGCTAGGATTACATTGTGGCCCCACTAGGATTATATTGTGGCCCCATGGACTCCTATATATAGAAGGAGGTTTTGTTCATTTGTATCATCCAAGAATTGATCATTCATGTAATGTATTGGAGGTTGCCCCCTCGAAGTGGCTTATTTCTAAGGCGTTGATATCTCATTTCTTCTATTTTTGGAGTTGGTTACATAACATTTGGTATCAGAGCTTTGGATTCTAGGGTTTCGCTGCTCCAAACAGGTCATCGTGGCATTTTCGCTATAAATTTTTTCTACGAAGTTTCAGAAGCTGAAATTTTTAGGGTGCGAAGCTGAAATCTTGAGGAAGATTTTCTAAAAATTTCAGAGCTTGGTTCGCAATATTTTCGGAGATATCATCTATGGAAGTTATGTCTTTTTTCAAGCTCCTAAACAGGTCATCGTGGCATTTTCGCTATAAAATTTTTTCTACGAAGGTTAAGAATCTGAAATTCGTATGGTGCAAAGCTGAAATCCTGAGGAAATTTGTCAAAAAATTTCAGAGCTTGGTTCGCAATATTTTTGGAGATATGATCTGTGGAAGGTAGTGCTTTTTCAGGCTCTTGAATTGCATCTCAAAGAGGTGATCGAAAGTTCAATAACTCTCTCTCTGGGCAGATTTGAGTGCCATAAAGTGGTCACAATTAGACGGACTTTGTTTTCTTGGATATCAATTTCAGAGCCGAAGGACGAAAAAAGTGACACGTGGCAAGTCGTACAAGTTCGTTGTACTGAACCAGTCCATAATTAGGTCATTGTGGGAGATTGGACACAACTTTGTCTTGGAGAATCCAAATCAGGTCAGACCTGTGGCATTCAAAAGAGAATTTAGAGGGCTACTATAGTGCTGAATTTAAGATATTGAAGATCTGTAATCACAGAGATAATACAATTTCAATATCGAGATCCTCAAAGAAAGAAAAAGGTGTGTATTTTTTTCAAATTGCACAAATCTTATTTGAAAAATCAGTTTGAAGTGATTCCAAGGGAATATTTTAGAATTTTTATCAGTATTTGGTTCTATAATGCCTCAAAAAAATAATTCCATACCCATTAATCCCTCAAAAATCTATACTATGACGCATGAAGAGGAAGAGTTGCAGTATGAGATATCAAAATTGCGGTACCAAGTGCAACAAGTTTCAATCTTACGAAGAGCAATTGAAGATGAAATAGATGGTTTAAAAGTAGAAATGGAGGGTAAGTTGGATGGTTCAAAGGATCAAATAATAGCAAATATGGATGATAAATTAATGGAAGATCACATCGAGCATCAACAACAAGTTCTCCAACTCTCAAAGGATAACCCAACTTTGGTGCAGAATCTAATGAAACAACAAGAAGATCAACATCACATCAAAAGAAGTTATGAAGCAGTCATAGAAACAAGAACTCGACAAGTACAATCAATTTCAGAGTATCTCAGCAAGTGGAAGAACTCTCCTATAGAATATTTCACATGGGAGGATGAGAATTTTATACAGAAGCATCAAGAAATAATCAAGCGTTGAGGACAACACTTGTTTGAAGGAGAGGGGCATGTTAAGTCCCTATATTAATAGTATAGCCCCTTATTATGTTAGTGTAGCCCTCCTTATTTTTATTATTGTACCCCTGTAACCCCCATATTGTTATTATTGTGCCCTTAAATTATTATTGTTAGGTCGGCTAGGATTACATTGTGGCCCACTAGGATTACATTATGGCCCCATGGACTCCTATATATAGAAAGGAGGCTTTGTAAATTGTATCATCCAAGAATTGTTCATTTATGTAATGTATTGGAGGTTTCCCCCTCGAAGTGGCTCATTTCTAAGGCGTTGATATCTCTTTTCTTCTCTTTTTGGAGCTGGTTACACAACATAAGCCTCCTCCATCATCTGAGTGTTCACCAAACCATCCTTCCATGAATTGTTTCTTCAATTTTCTAATGAGAAACAAATAGTTCATCTCATAAGAAGACAATAGATCATAGGAAACAAACATGGTCTATCCAATTTTCTCCTTGAAATATGAGACAAAAGGTACATGGGGAGTAGCCATTCCACATGGCTCATGCCTTCCTTCCCTCCTTCCTCCATACATCCCTATGAAAAGTACAAGTACATCATCCATATAGGGAATCAAGACAATGTACATACAAGCAAAAAATTTTGTATATGGAGGTGGGTCATAGTCCCACATGTGGAACCAGCATAGAGCATCTTCTACCTGCATCAGATCTAGATATGGTAAGTGGTTTTCCCACCACTTACTTGCTGCCCAAGTCATATCACTATTGCTTAAGGTGTGAGATATGTTTGGTGCTTTTGGGAAGCACCCACCATGAAAGTAAATCTCCCTTTGTACATCAAGGGAGTGGCCAAATTCAGAATTTTTAGTGGCCCAACAATTGCCATGAGATTTACATGATACATTACTCCCTTTAGGAGTCATGGCCTACATACAAATGGTAAAATAACATGTACAATCAGAAAATAAAACTTGCTTTACATGAACATATCCTCTACCAGCAATGTTTTTCATACACATGGATTTGTGCATGGATCTTTCCCCTATTTCCAAAGAAGGAAGAGGTGCCCGAAATGACTCTGGCGTAGAGTCCCATGGCTGCCCCAACCCTACATAACTCATGCATTCTTGAAAATGCTGATATAGTTCCTCTTTCAAGCCTTCCCAATCAAATCTCCTCATGATGATGTTGTAGATCCTCATGGAGTACAGATGGCTGAAACAGAACTCTTTGTAGGATCCTTGTAGGATCTTATGCTTGAGCTTAGAAGCTCTAGGATAAAATATTCTACCATGATGATAGATGAATTCTCCTTGGACTAAGAAGCCCTCTTCATGCAGTTGGTCCTAAAGTATCATACATGTGTGCAGATCCTTGGAATAATCCACTAGCAGTTGGGATTTCCAATACAGATCTACACTGCTCAACAATGACAACACTGATGATGCATCAACCAAAGTATCTGCCATGTTTTTGATCCTTCCCTTGACACCTCCTATGCCAAAATTGTGTCTTGGAAGGCTGTTCCTTCCATTCTTCTCCTTCCACAGTGCAGGATCAGAAAGGAGAGTGGGTGATGATGATAAGGGAAGAATATTTCCCTCCTCCTTGAGCTTACCCAAGTCTCCCAGCATTGTAGCTTTGTCTTCAAGTGCTCCAAACCCTCCTGGATCTAATTTTGGAGAAGCAAGTTGTAAGGTCTTCCCCACAAAATCTGAATTAAGTGGCCTCCCAGGTGGTTTACCACTAGATAAGGATATTTCAGGGACCATTCTCATATGCATGATAGATGAGATCCTCATATCCCTGATCCATTGTGCAATTTCAACTTTTTTTTGTGTGTGGAAGTCTCATGAAATTTGGAGACCCCTCTTAGTGGTGTAAGAGTGCCTCTGATTGGAGCATTTGCCCCATCTTCTGATAGTGGATCATCTTTGTGATCCCTCCTTTGTTCTATTTCATTGTATTTTTGCATAGACACATGTTGTTCATGTCCTCCATATGGAAGATCCTTAGGAAATCCTTGCAAATATGCAAGAATCCCTCTAGTGGAATCCATTTCTTCATCTCCATCTCCAAATGAAAATAGATCTCCTCCTGCTGTCACAGCACTGGAGTATCTTCTCTGCTCTTTCTCTCCCTTCTCCTCATCATTGGAGAATGCTTCATCATTAAGAGATCCTTTTTCTTGATATCTTATTGAAGAAGGAATCATCATGTCTTCTCTTTGAGAAAAGAGACCTTGCTGTAGTGGGCTTTTGCCTCTGGAAAATTATGCAGCAGATCTTCAACCCCTTCAACAATGTTTAAGACTAGAGTTGGCTCCATGGTTTTTTGGTTCCTATGTTTTGGCCAGATTGGCAAGACCAAAAGATAAGACAACATCAAACCACTTTGGGATCCTAGGATTTAGCCCTCCTGGATCCATAGATGGATCTCTCTATAAATGTAAAGAATGATATATCTTTAAGGCTCAAAATGAGGTATTAGGCTAGGTATGAAGCACAAGGGTTATTTTATTTTGATTGATTGGTTGGAGATCATTAACTGGGAAGGTTAGGGAAGTAAAGAAGGAACTAAATAGAAGGATGTTTCAACATGAGAAGATAGGTCAAGAGAAAGTTTAATCCATTGGGCTATGGAGTCATGAAAGGATATTACTTGCATAAAAACTATCCAAGGTTTTCCATAGGGCAATTCATCTATACTAAAGGATATTTTAGATAGATGGTGGAATGGAACATTAAGAATGGGTGAAAGAAAGAGACCAAAGTGCATCCTAAGATCAGGTCAGATTTCATTTAAATCCAAGGTCTGCTTTTGACATACTTCAAAGGAAACTCTCATAAAGACACAAAGGGTAGCTTAAGATCAAGTCAGAGGTCATTTAACTCCAAACCTGCTTTCAGCATACTCTCAAAGAAGACAATCCAGCAGTCCTCATAACCACTTTCAGAATGGTAGAAAACATTAAGATGAAACAGAGAGTAAGGCCTAAGATTAGAGAAGGACTTTTAACCTTCGATGATTTTGACACTCACTCAAAGGGATCTTAGAAAGGCCAACTGTTGGAAAAGGACCCTAGTGGATGGGGCTAACTCTGAATCCTTAGTATCCCAACTCTTCCAGCTGAAACCAACCAAAAACATCTAAGGAAACAAACCCCAAATTTATACATCAGTAAGCATGGACCAGCCAACTTCTATACCGGTTAAATTATGATGAATTTGTTCTTAGATACACAAGTAGCAGAAAACATCAAAGATAAGAAGAGCAGAAATCATTAGGGTACTATGCAAGAGTATATCCTAAGCTAGATTACTAATTATTATCAGAGAATTATGGACAGTATGATAGACATGAAATGAAACAATCATAGTAAGGAAAACATCACCCGTAATATAGACCAGGATCCTGTGAAATTTGCTTGTTCAATTGATGTGAAAAACCAGTCACATACTCTGAGCTCAATGGCTCTTTACATTCCAAACTTCTCTTCCTAGCCTACTATATTACAGACTACTAAGCTACTTCCCCCAATAACATTTCTAACAGTCGAATGAATCCCTATCAACCAACAACAACCTTTTACAATGTATTCTTCAAGAATTCTTATAGGAGAATGAGTGATAGTAGTAGTAAATGTAAACTTAATTGTTCCATTAAGACAGAGTGGAGGAAGGTCAAGTTCCCATTCTACATAATGGCTCTACTTTAACATTTTTGGTACCCTTTAGGCTGATTTGGAAGTCTCTAGCAGGTTGAAAATCTCTTCAGGTATGTGCTTTCAAGCACTCTAGCTGCATGGTACTCTGCTTTGCCTTCTGAAAGAAGTAATGTGGCTAGAAGGTCTGCAAGGTCTTCCATACTTCCATAACTGCTGTTCTGACAGCTTTAGAAGCTTTCTATCAATGTAATAATGGTTCTGGTGTTCAATGGAAGATGGTAGAAGTGATGTAGCTAGTCCTTTTTGGAGAAAAGGTGTTATGTTGATATTAAAACATAGATATGGCTTGTTTCATGTGTTTTAGGCTTCATTAAGCCTCATAATCATATTCATGGTATTCATCTGTGTCCTCTATCATTTAAACACTAGATTATGGCATTAAGATTCAATAATAGGCTTTAAATCCTTTAATTTCCCTCACTGATGCGCTTTTATGCTTCTACTGACTGTTTTTGGTGCATGTGCAGGTTTTAATGGCGCAGGAGGGTTTAGATCAGGGTTTTGACACTGCTCCTTTAATAAAATGTGCCTTAAACTTTCTTAACAGTGCATTTACTTGCGTTTTGGCTCTAGAAATGTCTTCCTGTGCACTGAATTTCCCTGTCTATGATTGTGAGATAGAGCGAATTTTCACCATCTGTAATCCTGCAAAAACATGACAAACATGTTAAGAAAAACCATGGGAGTGGAGGATGGATGCTCTGGAGGGCCATGGAGGATGGATAGAAATGATAAAAAACAATGGTAGCAGTGAAGACATGGTGGAAAACCATGGAAAAATGGAGAAAAACGATCTGATGAAGGTCGGGGGCGAGGCGGTTTCTAGACCATCCGATTAGAATAAATCCCTGGTGATCTATGGTTAATGTTGCACAATGGGATTGTTTGGAAGGATGTATGAAGAAATAAGGGGATGGGGTGAATTTGTTTTAGGACCTTCGAATTACGATAATCAACAGACACGATCGCTCGATGGACTTTATTTGAAGGTTTAGATGAGCAGACAAGAGAAGAGGGTGAGATATATTGTGGGCCGTCGGATTAAAGAAACCGACGGTGGATACTGGTGGAAGGAAATGGTGGGAGGGTTGATGAAAAACAAGTGAAAATCATTGAAAAATGGTGTAAAAATGTTTTGACAGAGGTTTTGGGCATCGTGAAACCTGGACCGTCCGATTAGATCAGCCAGCGGTGATCGACGGTGGAGGTTGCGCGATAAGGTCGCTGGGGAGGGTGAACAAAGGAATAATGGGTGGAGGTAAGATTATATCGTGACCATCGGATTTCATAGAAAAACAGCTGAGATCACTTTATGGGGTTACGGGGAAGAGCGGTAATCAAAAAACCAAAGCGGTTTTCGCGCTGGGTCTGGAGTGGGAAATGGTTTTAACAAAATTTGCGTGATTCCACTCATCGCGCTCCACGTGGTGATACAAAACCACTTATGTCGCGTAATTTTAGAGCATTAACGTTCGGGCATGAAAATAACGCGATATGTTTGTCGGTCATTGGATGTGGGACGGGGAGATCTAACGGTGGTGGTGCAAGCACGATGAGGAAAGATGCACGGCCGGATGCGATGATCAGGTTTATTGTGGACCGTCGGATTTGCGATCGGACGATTAAGATCTGATGAAGCGACAGAGGTGAATCGAGTCATCGGATTTCATCAGGTTTAATCACAACTGTAGGATCTATACATATGGACAGATTTGATTTTTTGTCGGGGTGGAATGCTTTTTCAAAGGGGAACATGTTATATGGTGTGCGAAATAATCTTGACCGTCGGATCTGTGAAAATTGACGGCCATGACTGAATCAGAGGTCGGGGGAATAAAACCCATCGCATTGGAAGATTTTTAACGAACAAAGGAAAAGTCAGAAACGGAGAGCTCCAATTGTGATTTGCGATTGGGGCTAGCGCCTGGTCCTGGGCGCAAGTTATGTGGGGGAGGCGTTAGGGAGAATAAGCCCTCAGGGGCTTAACCTTCAATGGAGCGGAAAAAACGATTTTTATGCATTTTAAAGGGATTTTTGGAGTCTAGGCACCCGATTGCGGGCTGCAGTTATATAAAGAAGGGGGCTACAGACTATGAGCCCTCGGGGGCTAGACTCTATTATAGTGTAAAATAGAGGGTTTTTTAGGCCAAAATAATGCTTTTTTAGGCCAAATGAGGGGTTCCGGTAGGCAGCAAAGGGGATTTTTAAACCAGAAAAAGGATATTATGAGGTTTAAAAAGGGTCTTAGGATGAGATAGAGGGTTAAGGAGGGGGTTTTGTGGGATTTGAATAAGGGGAAAAAGTGGTGAAAAATGGAGGTTTTGTGAGGATGAAATAGGGCAGATGGAGGCGTTTTTGAGCATTTTCTTTCACCAACAGCAGGATTCTTTAATGAAAACAACAGTGAAGATTCTTCAAGGAATAAAATACACATGGAGGTTTCAAGGATGAAATATTTTCAAGGGAAATTTTTCTCTTGAAGACTCAGAACATATTTAGCCACCTATTTGCTATGCCAAAAATTTATAGGTGGCTAACACATGGAATATTCCAACTTACGCAAAGATTCAAATTTCTTGGGCTTGATTTGATTTTTCCAAGAAGTCTCAGAATGTCTCTCATCAAATCTTTTCACTAGTATCCCAATGAACTTTGCATAAGAAGAGATATTTCTCCCTTTCAAGGAAGAGGACTCAAATAGCCACCAAGCATAAGCCTTTTCTTGAAGATGCAGCACTGATACTCTCAAGGCTTCTTCTTCTAACACTTGATGCAGCTGAAATTATGTGTCAAGATTCCTTACCCAAGACTTGGCTGAGTCTTTAGGTGATCCATCAAAAGTATGTAGAGAGAACCTACCCAAAGTGTGTTGAATGCACCCTTTCCTTCTGTTGTAGTTGTTGGATCTTTCTTCTTTGAGTTGACAGAACTCAAGGAAACTGAGATGCATTTTGAATCTCTCTGATAGAGACTCATATTCTTGGAGATAATCACCAAGATATGCCTCCTTTGGTGTTCCTCCTTTTCCTCCTTTCTTTGACAAGAAAGCAGGCATGCTCCAACGTTGCAGATCAGGTTGTGTGGCTGAATGCTCAAACACATAGTAAGAAGCACTGGGGATTTCTTGATGTGAAAATCCACCTAAGGGATATACATGTTTTTCCCTCTTCATTCCCTGGATTTCTTCTCTCAGTTCATGCATAGTTTGAGAAATATTTTTAGAGAACCCTTCTCTCTACAAACTTCCAATTAAAGGGATCTTACCCTTTTCTTATGTGTCTTCAGTGTAACCACACTTATTCATCAGTATTTTCTTTCCATGAAAATAAATATTGGCTCTTCAGTAGGAAAATCATGGGTTGTGCCAAGATAGTTTCTCTAATACCATATAATATCCCCAAATTGGGACTGCTAGCAAGGCATGCCTGAAAAACACATTTTTCAGGAATGTATGCTACAGCACTGGAAATCAGCCCTTGGATCCCTTATATCTGATAATATAAGACCCAAATCCAAGAGGATATAAGAAACAAATCAAACTAGGTGGGTTAAACAGACCTCCCACACCTAGTATGGCTTGAAAACTGCCCAAGTAAGGGACTGCAGCACATTAAACAACATTGCTTCAGAAATAACGCAGTTTTAACTAACAGTAGTAGAAGACCAATATGATAGCTCAAAATTATATTATACAATATTAAATCAGATTTAAAATGTGGCCCATTCATTGTACAAGAGAAAGATAGAAGACTTTTATGAGAGAAACCCTCTAAAAGAGGTGTTGCAACAATGATTTCACTATAAAATTCTTAATAGCGTTTTTTTTATGAGAATACAGCAGATTTAGGTTAAAACTTAGATCTAGAACAGATCTGTGTACAAAATATTAGATCTATATTAGATCTGTACACTAGACTGTCTCTATTTTACATACCCCTTAGGGTTTTTAGCAAAGCATGAAGCATATGGAGTAGATCTGAGATCTCATGCAGCAGATATGCATATTTCTGCAAAATTCCTGAAGCTTATACAGGAGTATTCAGATCAAATCTGAATATGACATGGATAAGAACAAAAATCCATGGATCACCACAATGAGAGACAAATTTTCATCACTAGAGATCACTCCTCAAATGTTGCCAAAACTCCTTGCAACTTTCCTCTTGCAGATAATGCAGTCCTGGAAGACAAAATGCGTTGTATACTTGATGAATAATTTGGTCTGATGCCAAGGTATGGATCTAAAGCTCTGATGATCCAATACACTTTTGCCAATGGGATAGAAGACTTTCCCAGTGAAAATAGGCACTAGAATGGCTTAGATCTAAATAGATCTAGCCTCCACTTGCTGCAGATTACAAGGACAACCAAACCCTCAACAGGATCTACGTTATAGTTGGAATTAGAAGCTTGGCCAAATGCCTAATAGTGGACAATAAATGCAAGACTCTTCTAAGAGGCCTCTCAAGGAAAGAGGTGGGATTCCCGATCAGGAACACCCAAGTGCTAAACAGCACTATTCTCAGCTAAAAAACTAGAGAATGAGAAGTGTCTAAACAGACAAATCCTTTCAATACAATATGTTCAACAACCCTCTTCTGTTGTTCTCCTCTTTCTTTTATAGGATGAAAGCCTTGCAAAAGCATAAACAATCTCAAAGGTTTAGCTCCTTTCACATGTGTAGCCTCCAACTAGATCTGCGATGTGCATCTAGGAGGTACATTGCATCTGGACAGCATTGTGGATTTGGTCCTGTTGACCCAGTCAATTATCACAATCCCTTTCACACATGAGGGAATTTAACTAAGGCAGCCCAGATTTAGCCTTGTTCACATGGGCATTGATTTATTTTTTTGTTTAAGGATTTTAATTTGTCCTCCTTTACAATTTTATTCTTGCAACAAGAAAATGAAAACAAAATTGCATATTCCCATTAGCTTGGGCTAATTGGGAATATTACAAAGTGCTCAGAATACCTCATTTTCTGTGCCAAAATATGTCGCCTGCCCAAACAGATAATCTCCCAAAAGATCGAATTCAAACTTGCCTTGGAAGTTCAAAGTAAATGTTGGTAAAATTGCAATCAACTCTATAATTCCAGGCCTGTAATTCAATTCAGAAAATTCAACCTCGTTTTGTGCCACACGTGAGAGAGAGAGAGAGAGAGAGAATGCTCATTGTTGTACAAACCAACGAGAGAAGGAGAGAGAATAATGTGAGTGATGATGTGAGGTGAAATGTCACTTGTATTTATAAAATTCATTGTGGGTGAAGAGTCACGTCCATTGGGCTTCATGAGCCTACATGATGAAGTGGCTGATCTGAACAATTTTCACATGTGTGGGCATAAATTCAAAAACACACTTTCTCTTGTCCAAATTGGATTATCTTTATATCAATTTTGGTCCTCTCAAAAAGAGGAATTTAATGCAATCATCATCTCCATCAAATGAGTTGTCCTAAGGTGGAATTTGTCCCTAGTTTCTAATTTTAACACTCCCTCTCAACTAGGGATAATTCCACATGCTAATCCATCCATCATCATCGACCATCATGCCATCATATCTCCATGTACCATCTATGTATCCCATATCAACTTTGTTGAACCATGATGTAATAATGAAGAATAATTGATTGAGACTGAGCGACAATACCTTACCACTCTCCACTGACAAAATTCAGTCCATAGGTAGAACCTCAATTGATCCCATATAAATTGTTTAACGCCATGTATCCTGGACATAGGGAGTATGGTAGTACACGATGCGTCCATTGATAGTGCTATGGTCCCTATCCACTTTTCCCAACTCATTGGCCAGATGAGAGGTACTTCCCATGAGTCATGGACTACATGGGTAGGATGTATGTTGGGGCATCAGTAGGAGAATATGAATCACTCATCTTGCTCATATGCCATAAGAGAAGGTGAACCACTCATCCTATGCATATGTCAATCATAGGGGAAGGTGAGCCACTCACCCTATACACAGTGCACCAATAGGGGAAGGTGAACCACTCACCCTATACACAGTGCACCAATAGGGGAAGGTGAACCACTCAACCTATGGTTACTCATAGCTCCATGAAGTACCCCAATCCCCCAAGAGCTCCCATAGCTCAGTGTCTAACTCAAGCGGGACCCTCATAGGAGGGTATTTCCACGACTCCAAGTCTCTCTCGATAGGGTAAGAATTTGACCTTCCCTAAGGGCTTCATGAGGATGTCCACAACCTTCTCATAAGTCCTAATGTGTTGGAGCCTTATTGCTCCACATTGTACCATTTCTCGGATAAAGTGGTACATGATATCAATGTGCTTTGAGCAGTCGTGGAACATAGGATTCTCAGAAAGGTGAATCCCACTTTGGTTGTCGTAGTATATCATTGTAGTATCAAACACATGATAAAATAGCTCACTAAATAGCTTCCTCAACCAAACATCTTCACAACAGGCCATACTAGCAACAATGTATTCGACCTCGGCGGTGCTTAAAGTAATCAATTTATGCTTCCTGATCATCCAAGATATTGAAGCAGACCCCAATGAGAAAAAACATCCAGATGTGATTTTACGATCCACCACACTGCCAACCCAGTTAGCATCTGTATATCCATGCAGCCTCAAATTCCTGACAATGTATCCCAGTTCATAGTTGATTTTTCCATGGAGATATCTCAAGAGATTCTTAGCAGAAATCTAATTTATGTGGTGTGGCTTGACCATAAATTGACTCAATGTATTCACAACTAATCATATGTTTGGATAGAAGTTCACCAAGAACATCAGGTCCCCCACAAGTTTTTGATACTCATGATGGTTTTCCAATGTGAGCCTAGCAACACTTCCACATTGTTTCTTGAAGTTGAGTTCCATTGGAGTAGACACAGACTTACAATATACCATCCCACATCTCTCGAGCAGCTTCACAATGTATTTTCCTTGAGAAAGGAAAATCTCACCTTTCTTTCTAGGCCTAGGAAGTAGTGCATCATACCTAGGTCCTTCATCTCAAACTTGGAATCCAACTCCCTCTTGCATTGATAAATGAGGGGTTTTCACCTGTCATAAAGATATCATCTACATAAATAGTCAAAATGAGGGGGTCTGCACCTGTCAGAAAGAGATCATCTACATAAATAGCCAAAATGAGAGGAATGACCTTTTCGACCTTGAATTATATGTTAGGATTAGCTTCTCTCCTTGTAAACCCCAACTTCATAAGATAGATATCAATCCTTTCACACCAAGCCCTAGGGGATTGCTTTAACCCATATAGGGCTTTCTTCAACCTACGTACATCATTCCTTCGATCTTTTACTTTGTCTTCCACATACACTTCCTCCTTAGTCAAGCCACGCAAGAAAACATTTTTAACATCCATTTGGTGTAGGCTCCATTCTTGAGAGGCAATGATATCAATAATAGATCAAATAGTGGTGTATCGAGCAACCAGTGAAAATATATCATCATAGACCACTCCCTCCTTTTGAGAGAAGCCTCGAGCAACGAACCTGGCCTTGTATTTTTTAGCACTCCCATCAGCTCCATGTTTGATTTTGCAAATCCATTAGAAGTGACCATAAACTTGTCCTTGGGTCTATTAGCCACATCCCAGACATCATTCTTCATGATTTATTCATACTCCCCATTCATCGCATCCTTCCATACTTGGTGTTTTGCAGCTTCTTCGAATGTACATGGCTCATATTGAACTATATTACTCATAGCATATAAGTACCCTTGATACGTTTTCAACTTCTTACTTTCATGAAATGTTCCTCTCGGAGCAATATGTCTTTCAGCATATTTTAGAGCGTCTTTGAGCCACAAAGGTCTCTTCCTTGGGGTAGAGAGATCACCAGGCAGTGGATCAATGGGATCAATTGGGCCTTAAACATCGAGCATTGGTTCATCTGTCGGAGGTTCATCCTACTTTCTTGCAACATCAGCATTGTCCTTCATTGGAATGGGGATATCTTTGGCTTTTCCAAGGGTAAAATATTCATTAAAATTAACATCATGGCTTATTTCCACTTCTCATTGACCAGGAACATAGATTCTATATGCCTTTTAATTTTCATTGTATCCCACAAATGTTCCTTTCTTCCCATATGCTTCTAACTTGTTTCTTTTCTGTATGAAAATACATAGGTATAAATATTCTAAATTGAGAAACATGAGGTTTCTTACTAGTGAAAACTTCTTCAAGTGTATTTAAATTCAATGCTTGATGTGGGCTCCTACCTTGAACATATACAGCAGTGTTGGAAACTTCTCACAATAAGAAATTTTGTATGCCTTTTTCATGGAGCATGGCATGGGTGGCTTCTATGATTTTTGGATTCTTCCTTTTGATAACTCCATTTTTCTTAGGAGTATATGGAGTGGTGGTCTCCCTCTTAATTCCAACCTATTTTCAAAATTCATTTAATTCATATTCGGTTCCATTATCAGTCCTCAATATTTTTATCTTCTTCCCTCTTTGATTTTCCACCAAGGCTTTGAAAGAATGGAAACATTTGAACACTTTGTCCTTCTTCTTCAACAAATAGATCCATTTTTTGCAAGAGAAGTCATCCACAAAAATTTCATAACATGATTATCCTCCCAATGATGTTATAAGAAACATACTAGATAGATCGGAATGGACCAATTGAATAATGTCAATAGTTTGAATTTCACTTGAATGGAATGGTCCCCTTGTAAGTTTTCTAGTTGCACAACCCTAAAAACACCTTCATGATTTATGTTGAACTCAGGCATGCGTGTTACCATCTTCCTTACCCTAGGTAAGGCTTTGTAATGAAGGTGGGAAAATATCTGATGTCATAATTCAGATTGAAGAGAAGTATCACAATTAAAATCTCCCAAAGGACTTCCTCCAACTTGATAGAGACCTTCAACTCTAAATCAAATTTTAAATGCATCCTTCGGGTTTCTTTTCCAAATGTGTAACTTTCCATCAATGAATTCTACCTTGAATCCTTTATCTTCCATCGCAGAAATAGACACCAGGTTTTTTTTCAAATTGGGTACATAAAATACTTATTTTAGATGAAGGGTTTGACCTTGATTTAAGTGAAGAGTGACGGTCCCTATTCCTTTCATGAGGTATGTGGCATTGTCTCCAAGTATTATCTCCAAATTATTCTTCTCTTCATTCAAATTTGAGAAGGCGTCCTTGTACCCAGTGAAGTTCCTTGAGGCACCACTATCAATCAACTAGTGATCTAAAGTATCTAGAGGAGAGGTAGTAGTGAGGGAAGAAATAAGAGAAAATTCCTTTTGTTTTTCTACAACATTAGGTTCCTCATACCTGGAGTTTCTCATCCTTTTTGGAGGTTGACCATTTTCATATCAAGCAGCAGGATAATTTCTCTTTCCTTTATTTTCGAACCTGTTGTTCCTTTGATTTCAATTTCCTTTGAAATTGTTGTGGTTCTTTTTGTTGTCTCCATCCCGTGGGGTATCCTTATTATGTGGACACTCTCTAACATAGTGGCCAAACCTATTGATATTGTAGCACCTTCCTTTTCTTCCTTCTTCGAATCCTTGCTTGAATCCTTGAACTTGTCTCTTTGGACCAGCATTGTTCTTCCTCTTTGCATGAGTGGAGAAAGTAGTAGGTTCATTTCCATTTGAAGTCTTGTCTCTATCCATCATCCTAGTCTCTTATTCAGTGCATCCAGCTAATAATTCATTGAAACTGGGAATCATGTCATTGTTGAGAATGGTGGTGTTAAACACATCCCATGCTAAGACTTCCAAGATTGATGAGAGTGAGCTTCGTGTCAGCAACAACTTATCCAATATATAGAAGGTCATTATTGATTTATGTAATACTCATGAAGTAGGATTAGATAGAATCTCCTTTATCCATATTGATTTCCTTCAACTTTCTCTTGAGAAATAGGATTTGATTTGCATCGTTTACTTTTAACATCGCAATCATCCTATCATACATGTCCTTAGATGTTCCCAAATCAGAAATATAGGCAACCAAATGCTTTTGAATGGAAACAATGATAACTCTTTTGTCTTCGACCTCATATTTATTGTACTTTTTATTTGTAACAACAGGTTCATTTGAAGGAAGATTCACCACTTTTCCTTGCACATAATCCATGGCGTCATTCTATTCCAATTTCAAGTCCAAACTCATCTTCCATGCATGATAGTCAAATTAGTCCTTGAGATTATCCATGGATTTGAAGTAAGATGTAGTCTCCATTGAAGCTAGACCAATATTCTTTTCCAATAGATCTTTCTTAGTGATTTCATTTGCTCTCTCTTGCTTGGGATTTGTCTTCACATGGCCTCTGATACCATGTTAATTTGAATTAAAAATGTCATTTTCTATGATTATCATAATTACTTCAATGTTCCTTTAGCAGCCTAATGAAATTTCCTATTTATATTAAGAAATCATATTGACCATTAATCACATTAATAGAAAAAGTAGATAGAACATGAAACAAAATGCATAAAACAAGCCAAGACAAGAGGGCACCATATTTGAAAGATTCCAGGGAAAAACCCTAATGTGGGGAAACCCTTTGACCAATTATTCTTATTATTATACAAAAATTTTCAGCAGAGAGACAGAGTACAATAGTCAAAATTTACTTGTCAAATTCAATTCAAAACACCCTTGTCAAAATCTACAGTCAACTATAGTCAAATCAGCCCTAACTAGAAATTCAAAGATGGTCAACACAGTAATATAATGTCCTAAAATAGCTCGGTCTTCCATAGTCAAACTCACTCTTATCAGGAGGTCAAATTTAGCCCAAAACAGTGACAAATTCAATAGTCAAACTTGGTCAAATTGTTATCCTGATATCTACAGTCAACCTGCTATTTTTTTCTGTGTTCAAAGTGCTCAAAATACCTTTTTTTGTGCCAAAACATGCAGTCTACCCAAACAGATAATATCCCAAAATATCAAAGTCAAAATCTCCCTTTAATATCAAAGTCAACGGTTCTCAAACTACAGTCAACTTTATAATTTAGGACTTGTAATTCAGCTCCGAAATTTTGACCTCCAGACTTGTGCCACACATGAGAGAGAGAGAGAGAATCCTCAATGTTATCTGAACTAATGAGAGAAGGAGGGAGAAGAATGGGAGTGATGATGATGCCAAATGGTCACTTGTATTTATATAATTTGTTGTGGGTGAAGAGTCACGTCCATTGGGCTTCATGAGCTTACATGATGATGTCGTTGACCTAAACAATTTGCACATGTATGGGAATAAATTCAAAAACATGCTTCTACTTGTCCAAATTGGATGATATTTATATCAGTTTTGGTCCTCTCGAAAAGAGAATGTAATGCAATCATCATCTCCATCAAATGAGTTGTTCGAAGGTGGAATTTGGCCCCAGTTTCCAATTTTAACAGCCACTTATTGAGAAACTATCTCTCCCACCTTTTGGAACAATTAACCGGCCTCTGGAACTTAAACCTAACTTATCTCCTGTATAATTATATGACATGAATGTATATCTTGGATTCACCCGATCTAACAATGTACTGAAGTTAAATATTGAATCGCTTCTACAAATATTTTGCGAAATTAAAAACACAATCGCTAATCACATGAACATGAAGAAAGATCAATCACACACAACACAGATAAGTTCTCGGGGAAATATTATAGCTAAAAACCCCACTATATTCTATTTTATATTCATCATGGATCATGAAAAAATTACATATCAAACTCTTCTCACAAGAGCCCCCGAGTACTCAACTAATTGTCTCCCACTTCCATATGCAAAATTGACCAACACATAGCCAATTCTCAGCCTCCAGACAGCCTACCTTGCTTGTGCAATCCCTGATGGTAAAGATCCCTAAAAGATAGGAATTATTGTCTGCCTTGACTGCACAAGTATCATGGGCACTCCAATGGGTGTTTGGTTTCATGTGTGCAACCCAATAATCTTACAACTAATAGTCAACTTCCCTTTCACCTAGAACTCGACTGGGTGTCCACTAGATCTGACATGCATGCAGCTAATAATATTAAATCCTCAGTTTCATGTGAGATCACTGATTATGAATTAATTAATGTTTAATTCACTAGATCTCTCACTAGTGTATATTCAGTTACATCTAACACAACTAAGTTTAACTCACTTAACTGAATTAAAATATTTACAGTTTGCATTAACTAATGCACCACTGCACTTCGACCTCTGCTACAACTAGAATTAATTTTCATGCCTCACCAACTACCTCTAACTTGAAATCCACTAGCTAACTAAATTTATCACTTTTAGTTAACTGATTCAAGTCAACATTGAGAATAGATTACAATTTAATGTCCATATTAATTAAGGGATAACCAAAATAGACTTGCACCCAAAAATAGCACTATGGGCCCCACCCTAGTCTGGGTGCTTAATGAAACCAGGTGCTTAATGCACTAGGCATGGGTGCTGAATTTTCTTGTTTAATCTCAACACTCCCTATGAACAAGAAAGGGATTATCCTTCACCCTAATCATGTCTCTATGGTATTATAATTTTCTCATGGTGAGCGCCTTCGTCAGAATATCTACATCCTGATCTTCCGTGGGAATGTACTGAAGCAACATTATCCTTCTCTGCACACAATCTTTGAGATGATGGTACCAGATATCTATATGCTTGGACCTATCATGAAACATAGGATTAATTGAGAGTTTAATGCAACTCTGATTATCACAATGAATCACTATTGGATCCATCTGAGAACCAAACAAACCAACCAAGATATTTCTCATCTAGATAGCCTCACATGCAGCTTGACTTGCTGCCATGTATTCCGCTTCCGCTGAACTGAGTGTCATGGATCATTGCTTCCTACTATACCAGGAAATTGTTGTCGATCAATGCTAAAGATCTCCCCTGATGTTCTCTTTCTATTTGATGGACTGCCAGCCCAATCTGAATTCATGAATCCATGCAGCTTCACTCCCTTTTTCCGTCTATACCATATATCATACGCTGATGTGCCCCTCAGGTATCTCAGGACATGCTTCTCTGCCTTTCAAAAGAGCTTGGTAGGCTTAATTATAGCTTGACTCAATTGGTTAACTGCGTAGCAAATGTCTGGTCTCGTGTTCACCAAATACATTAGTGAACCCACTAAATTCTTATAGACAGTAGCATCCACTACCTCTCTAGAAGTAGCATCCTCTTTCCTCCAATTTCCTAGAAGAGGAGTATCCATGGGTTTGCAGCTCTCCATGTTAAACTTACCTAGTATCTCCTTTGCATACTTGCCTTGAGACACAAAAATTTCACCATCTCGCTGCCATATTTCCAATCCAAGGAAATAATGAAGGATTCCCATGTCCTTTATTTCGAACTCCCTTGCAATATCCTCTGCATGAGTGTATCAGCTACTCATCACCAATCAAAATTAGATCATCAACATAAATAACAATGATCAATAGCTTACCCTCAACCACAATCTGGTATAGGTTTTCATCTGCTTCACTTTTGGTAAAGCCTAGTCTGGTGAAATAGCTATCTATTTGAGTGTACCAAGCACAGGGTGCTTGCTTCAGCCCATACAGTGCTCCAAGGAAAATTTTAGGGGCTATATATTCGCAAGTGGGCTAATTTTCCATGATTTTTCCAAAAAAAAGATTCTTTAATTTCTATTTTTTCTAAAAATTATTCGCCCAAATTTTATAGCATAAAATCATTTTACTTTAAAAATCGCCAAAATTTATATAGAGACTATATTAAATTATTATAATTTTGAATAATTTCACAAATAAAATTCTAAGAATTTTACAAATTGCATATTATGTACCAGTGAGATTCGCCAAGGTTTCTAAACTTTAAAATAATTTTCCATCCTTAAAATTTTCCCTGCAATTCTCTTTTGAGTCTTCACACATGCGACTCATTGTTGAAGATCTCGAAACCTTCAACCTGCTCTATGTATACCTCTTCCTCAATTATCCCATTGAGAAACGCAGTTTTCACATCCATCTGATGAATGCTCCACCCCATCTGTGCTGAGAGTGCAAGGATGGATCTTATGGAAGAGTGCCTTACAACAAGTGCAAAATTCTCATCATAATCTATGCCCTCAATCTGTGAGAATCCCTGGGCCACAAATCTGGCCTTGTATTTTTCCACACTCCCATCAGCAGCTTTCTTTACCTTGTAGATCCATCTCAATCCAACCATTGATTTTTCGACCGGTCTAGGGACTATCTCCCATGCACTGTTCTTAACAATGGAGTCATACTCCTCCACCATTGGATCAACCCAAGTTGGTTGCTACACTTTTTATTGAAGGGAATATGGTTCAGTCACAATACATTTTCTCATAAGAGCCATGTATTCAGTAAATCGATTAGGATATTGTCTCTGTCTGTGCTGTGAAGTAGGGGCTCCTACATTCTCTGCAGCATCAAGTCCTTCTGCCATTTTTGATGGATGGCTATGCATGAGTTTTTTCCTCCACTCCATGAACCTCCTCATGTGGTTGATCCACATCTTGAGACTCATCCTTGGGAACCATCAATTCCTCCTCTGCATGCAAGTCCAGCTCCCTCTCAAAGGACAATCGCATGGCTTTCTCCTCATCAAATTTGATATCCCATCGCACAACATTCATTCTACTATTTAGAAAATACACATGATAATTATGGGGTGTTTCAGTGTACCCCACAAAAATCCTAACCTCAACTATTGGTTCTAGATTCTTCCTAGCGTCATTGGTCACATGCACATAAACAGCATCAAGTTTCTTACCAGTGAAATCCTCTTTAGGTGTAATCATGCCAAGTACCCTATGAGGACAATGGTTTTGCACATGTACCATTGTATTGCATGCTTCTACCCACATATGCATCGATAGGCCTTGATCATGCAACATCGCTCGTGTTGCACCCACAATAGTTTTGTTCTTCCTCTCCACGACCCCATTCTGTTGTGGGTTATGAGGAGTTATGAGTTCCCTTCGAATTCCTTCTTTGCTGCAGAAATTCTTGAATTTGTTAGAGATGTATTCTCCACCATTATCGCTCCTAAGAATCTTCACTTGCTTCCCTGACTCTTTCTCCACTAGTGCCTTAAACTCATAGAACTTAGAGAATTTTTATCTTTCTTCTGCATGAATAATATCGAAGCAACAGAGAAAGGACCACAAATGTATGTGTGAACTCTCTCAAGGATCCCTAAAGCTTGGTTTTCCTTCTCATGAAAGGTGGCCTTTACATATTTTCACATGGCACATCCCTTGCATGTGTCTGATTGCGCAAGTGTACCCCTGGGAAAACTAGTAGAAATTTTTTGCATGGCTTTCAAGGCTCCATGGTGAAGATGGACCAATCGCTTGTGCCATAATTCACCCTCATCTCAGCTCACCATTTTATTTGCCTTTCCCATCATTGTTGTGCAGCTACCTATCTCTAGCTTGTAGATATTCTTAACTCGAATCCCTATCCTCTTGGCTTGTCCCATTGTTTATGGTCACGGGAAGGCTTTTCCATCACTAAAAAAAACATGATAGCCTCTATCCTCCAACATTGCAACTAAGACCAAATTTTTCTTCAAAATTGGTACATGCATTACATATTTTAATTGAAAGGGTTTACCTGATGCCCTCTAAAAGGTAATGGTACCAATCCTGGTAACATTGTACCGTCTGTCGTCACCCATTTCAATATGCATCTCGAGATCTTTCTCCTCCAAGTCACTTAAAAGTTCCTTATCTCCTATCATGTGAAAGGAAGCGCCACTATCCCAATACCACACAGATCCCAATGCACTGGACACCATGCATGCGATCAATGAGAATTCAAGCTCAAATTTAAAGGCAAGGGCCTCACCAACTGCAGATCCTCAAACCTTCTTTTTCTTCTTCTTTTGTGGACAGTTGGTATCAAAATTCCCATGCTCATGACAGTGAAAACACTTCACCTTGGCCATGTCCTACTTCTTTCCATTCTTGGACTCATATTTAGAATGGAATTTCTTCCCCTTTGCCTTCCTCGCCTTGGAAACCAAAGCACAATCCTCTTCATCCTCATTCTTAGATGAAGATCCATCTCTAGTGTTTCATCTAAACTCCTCCTGCACCAAATCCAACCACAGTCGTTCCCAATCTGGAAATTTTTCCCTTCCATTGACAAAGTCTTGATAATTGTGCCAACACTTGGGAAGTCCTAGGAGAGCCAAGCTCACCAAATCATCATCATCAACTGTTATTCCAATGATCCCCAGTTCATCCCGACATTGGACAAACTTTGTTAGATATTTTGGAATGGAGACACCCTTTTCCATCTTGATCTTCCTGAGTTTATCTTTGAGCGCCAATTTCCTATGGTCGTTGCTGCTTTGGAATAGATCCGTCAAAGCCTTCCACATTGAATATGGTGTGGCTTTCCCATGGAGGCTTGAGACAATGTGGTATCGTACTCCCTCCAACAGGATCCTCCTTGCCTTCACCACTTTATTTTTCCATGCATTAAGATCTGCAGCATTTGTCACAGCGGGTTTAGGAACATCAATGTCAATGATTTCCTTTAATCTAGTGTCTTCTAGTACTGCCTCCATCCCATCCTTCCAAGAAGTATAGTTTGAGCTGCCCTCGAGTGCATACTCTAACCTTAAGGCATTGAAATCCATTTCGATCTTGAATCAGTTGTATCACCAAGAAAGTCTTTCTACAAATTCGAATTCTATCCAGTCACAAACTCGCTTCACTTATGCAATTTCTTGTGCTCTTATACCATGTATAAATTATACAACATGCATGTATATCTTGGATTCACCTGATCTAAAAATGTACTAAATTTAATTACTGAATCGCTTCTACAAATATTTTGCGGAATTAAAAAGACAATCACTAATCACATGAACATGAAGAAAGATCAATCACACCCAACGCAGATAATTTCCCAGGGAAACATTACAGCTAAAAACCACACTATATTCTATTGTATATTCAGCATGGATCATGAAACAATTACATATAAAACTCTTCTCACAAGATCCCTCAAGTACTCAGCTAATTGTCTCACACTGTCATATGCAAAACTGACCAACACATAGACAATTCGCAGCCTCCAGACAACCTACCTTGCTTGTGTAATCCCTGATGGTAAATATCCCTAAAAGATAGGAATTCTTGCCTGCCTTGAATACGCAAGTATCATGGGCACTCCAATGGGTTTTTGGTTGCATGTGGGAAACCCAATAATACTACAATTGATATTCAACTTCCCTTTCACCTAGAATTCAACTGGGTCTCCACTCGATCTGACATGCATGTAGCTAATAATAGTAAATCCTCAGTTTCATGTGAGATCACTGACTGTGAATTAATTAATATTTAATTCACTAGATCTCTCACTAGTGTATCTTCAGTTACAACTAGCACAACTAAGTTTAACTCACTTAACTGAGTTAAATTATTTACAACTTGCATTAACTAATTCACCACTGCAGTTCGAACTCAGTTACAACTAGAATTACTCTGCATGCCTCACCAACTACCTCTAACTCGAAATCCACTAGCTAAATAAATTTATCACTTTCAGTTAACTGATTCAAGTCAACATTGAGAATAGATTACAGTTTAATGTCCATCTTAATTAAGGGATAACCAAAATATACATGCACCCAAAAATAGCATTGTGGGCCCCACCCTAGTCTTGGTGCTTAATGCACTACGCGTGGGTGCTAAATTTTCTTGTTGAATCTCAACATCTCGAGTAAAATCGAATTTCCTCTAGAGGCTTCTGTGTAGTCCCTGCGTCAACCTCACTGTGGCTCTTTTTTCCTCTCTACAATGTACTTCACCAGATTTGGAATACTTCCTCTGGATTCTTTGTCCCTTCCCCTCTCTGTCTCTGCTTCCCTTTTGAAGCTCAAACTCTTCCAGCAACTAACTACTACTCTTTGGAAAATTGAACTCCAAGGAAATGAATCTCACTTTATGTGTTCTCCATATACCCATCGACTTCTTATTATAAAAATTTTATGGGAATCCAACGGCCAAGATTAAATCTTAATCGATGGCTAATATTATTTCCCAATTGATCAGTGTGATTTTCTAGATGATTCGCACCTTATCTCAATTAATTTTGATTAATAACCCTTTTTCTAGATGAACACCTTTGATGCTACAAACATAACACTCCCTCTTATCGAGGAAGGTGTTCTCTCTAGTGTCACACACTTTTTCACAATGCATTGTCTTTGTACCACCATCTATCATGTTTTTTATGTCTGGCCTTTGTGACTTCCTGCCACTTCCCACCAACTACTGTGCAACTTTGATTTTTCATATATATTGTTGTTGACACTGCTATATTTCTGCCAACTTTTCATATGCACTACAAATTCCTCTCATATGTTTTTGTTTCAGATACAACCATTGTGAATGAGAAGAAACCTAATTATTGAATCAATTGTTTTCAGTATGATGCATCTATATCTCGAGTCCTGACTACAACTAGCCTATGCATTGTTCACTAGGAATTTGTGTTGTTGTTGACTCTACTACTAAGACACCTACTCTACTACCAACACTCACTGTGCTCCTCAGCACCTGAATGCCACTAGGTTGCAACTATCACTCTAGAAACTAACCACATCATTAATAATAACCCATGTTGCTATTGAATATTGTGGGCCCCCATATAAAGGTAATGATCCATGAGGAGTACACCTCAATGGACCCTTCCCAAACCTCTACAACTCTAGGACTATAGCTCCATATCGCTCCACTTCACTCCTGGAGGTATAGATGAAAACATAGTGAAGTATTCCTCTAGCATGGATGTCAAATTATCGATCTCAGTAGATGTTGTTGCTTCATCCTTCTTCTCCTTCGTGTCTGTATTCCTGAGAGGACACCGAGTATTGTAGTGACAGAACTCACCACGACTAAAGCACTTTACCTTTGACAATTCCTTTCTCTTCTTATTCTCCACTTGTCCTGACTGGACCCTTAGATGCTAAGGCTACATTTTCCTCTTTGTTCTCACCCTTCATGCCCTTGCTGCAGTTGTTGCTGATGGTACTCTTTACTAGATCCTGCCTCAACTTATATTATTGTATATCTTCCCACGTCATGTCCCACTTAGGAAATTTTTCTTTGCCCAAGATACATTGGAAAAATACCTGCCAGTCATCTGAGAAAACATTTAGTTCCAATCGTATGAGCTCTATGGGTTGGGGTGCCTCCCTAAAGGTTAATATTTGATCTCATACTTCCTGAATATTTGTGAGGAAGCCATCTATGCTTTCACCTTCTACATCCTTATGCCCTTCAAAATCTCCTGGAGAAACATATTCCACTGCTCGAAAGAACTCTAAAATAGCTCGGAGAGAGCATCCCACACCTCCTTTGCTATACCTTTTTTTGTCACATGTGAGACTAGGTGGTCTCAGACTCCATCCAAAATCATCCTCTTTTCCTTCACCATTTATTTTTTGTACTCCTTGAGATGATCGGAATCCTGGGGTACTGCTACCACATTCTATGCATAAGCTTTTAGGCAAAATTAATCTATAAGGAAGGACATCCTAGCCTTCGAGATGACATAGTTGGAGGCTCCCTCCAACCTATCTTGATCTCTAAGCCTAGTTTTGGCCATCTCTAAAATTGATTGAAAATCTCCCTCTTTCCCTCTGCTCGACTACTAGATCTGTTGCATGCACTCCCTTCTAGAGTGAGGAAATCTCCAACCTATCCTAATCTCTAAGCCCAGTTGTGGCCATCTCTAAAATTGATCAAAAATCTCCCTCTTTCCCTATGCTCGGTTGTTAGATCTGTTGCATGCGCTCCCTTCTAGATTGAGGAAATCTGCTCACAACTAATGCCAATATGCAACTCGAAAAATAAGATCTCTAAAGCTTGAGATCCCATAAGAGAAATTTCCCTCGGTGTGTGTTATTTCTCTTCCACTTGACATTGCTTCTGCTACGCAAAATGTTGCAAAACCCTCTGTGCCCAAACAAGGAATCTGCTCAGTGAAAATCTGAGTTGTTGTTTCTCCCTCTGCCTATTGGAATCACTATTTTAGGGAAATCAAATTTTTTGCCACCCTGCAACTGAAAATAGAATCCTTTCCCAGTAATTTGAACTTACTGGCTAGATATTGTGCAGCACCAGAAATATTTGGCCTATTGTTCCCTATGAATAGAAAAATTTTCTTCTTACGCTTCTAAGCTTCTCGGCTAATCAATCATGCTCTAAATACCATACGAAAATTTCACTACTAAAATCCTATTTCAGCAATCAAAATTAATTCTTCTAATTTTTAATTAATTTGATAACTTTTTTTCTACAGAAAATACTAAATAAATCACTATGCAACCTTCACACATGAAACTGCAGAAAATAATAGCGCTGGAAACTGAGAAATATGCTAGCACTAATATAAAAATTAACACGATTATTTTTAGAAAATTTTCCCAGGAAAAAACCCAATTTTGGAAAACCAAAGCAAATATTATTATGCAACAGTAAAATTATCTGAGAATAATTTGGATGCTGAAATCTAGAAATCCTGCATATAAATTACTAGCAAAAATATTGTGAGTGATTTTCCTCACCCCCACGAGCAATATGGACTATGATTGCAGCTCCAAGTGAGTCATAAAAACAACCTCTATGTAGGTCGGCATCACCCTTGTGCAGTTCCATCCTTGCTCTTCCTGGATCAGTTGCTCCTCAATCCGTCATGTCTGCCACTGACTAAGAAACCATCTCTCCAGCCTTCTCTCCAACAAAATTGAATTTCCTCTACAAGATTCTGCGCAATCCTTGTGTCAGCCTCATTGTGGCTCTTCCTACCTCTCTGTAATGTACTTCACTGTATTTGGAAAACTTCCTTTGCCTTCACCTTCCATGCCCCTCTTTGTCTATGTTTCCCTTATAAAGCTCAAACTCTTCTGACAACTAATTGTTGCTCTGTATAAAATAAAACTCTCCAAGAAAATTGATCTCACTTGATGTGTTCTCCATCTAACCATCGACTTTGTTAGGTCCCTATATGACTAGTATAGTCCCTTATTGTCGTTAGTGTAACCCCCTTATTGTTATTATTGTACCCTTGTAACCCCCATTTTTTTATTATTGTGCCCTTAAATTATTATTGTTAGGTCGGCTAGGATTACATTGTGGCCCACTAGGATTACATTATGGCCCCATGGACTCCTATATATAGAAATGAGGTTTTGTAAATTGTATCATCCGAGAATTGTTCATTTATGTAATGTATTGGAGGTTGCCCCCTCGAAGTGGCTTATTTCTAAGGCGTTGATATCTCTTTTCTTCTATTTTTGAAGCTGGTTACACAACATTTGGTATCGGAGCTTTGGATTCTAGGGTTTCGCTGCTCCAAACAGGTCATCGTGGAATTTTCGCTATAACTTTTTTTCTACGAAGTTTCAGAAGCTGAAATTTTTAGGGTGCGAAGCCGAAATCCTGAGCAAGATTGTCTAAAAAATTCACAGCTTGGTTCACAATATTTTTGGAGATATGATCTCTGGAAGTTAGGTATTTTTTCAGACTCCTAAACAGGTCATCGTGGAATTTGTGCTATAACTTTTTTTATATTGAGGTTAAGAATCTAAAATTGTTATGGTGAGAAGCTGAAATCCTAAGGAAACTTGTCAAAAAAATTCAGAGCTTGGTTCGCAATAGTTTTGGAGATATGATCTGTGGAAGGTAGTCCTTTTTCAGGCTCCCAAATTTCATCTCAAAAAGGTGATCGTGGGAAAATTTCAATAACTCTCTCTCTGAGCATCGGATTGGAGTGCTGTAGAAATTGGTCACAATTACACAGACTGTAGTTTCTTGGCTATCAATTTCAAAGGCGAAGGACAAAATAGTGACACGTGGAAAGTCGTACAAGTTCGCTATACTGAACCAGTCCATAATTAGGTCATTGTGGGAGATTGCACATAACTTTATCTTGGAGAATCAAAATCAAGTTAGACCTATGGAATTCAAAAGAGAATTTAGAGGGCTACTTCAGTGCTGAATTTTAGATATTGAAAAGCCACAATCATAGAGATAATACAATTTCAATATCGAGCTCCTCAAAAGCAAGTAAAAGGTGTGTATTTTTTTTCCGAATTGCATAAGTCTTGTTTGAAGAATCAAGTTGAATTGATTGAAAGGGCATATTGTAGAATAGATATCAGTATTGGATTATAAAATGGCCCCTAAAAATAATTCAACACCCATTAAGCCTTTTGAAAGCTCTACTATGACTCATGAAGATGAAGAATTGCAACATGATCTATCAAAATTACAAGAGCAAGTGCAACAAATTTCACTCTCGCAAAGAGCAACAAAAAATGAAATGGAAGTTTTGAAGAAAGGCATGGAAGCTAAGATGGATGGCGTGCAAGCTAAGATGGATGGCGTGCAAGCTAATATGGATGGCATGGAGGCTGGCATTGAATCTAATATGGATGACATGGAAGCTAAGATCGATGAGAAAATGGAAAACATGAAGAATTTTCTAAAAGCAGACATGGAAGGTTTGACAAAGTTGATACAAGAAAGGATTCCTAATGGTGAAAAGATAGTAGAAGAACCTCATGATGAGAACAAAATAAATGTTAATTGTGATTTCATAAACTCTAATGTTGGCGGGAAGAACCACCATATTCCAAAGATGGATATGAGGAAGTTTGATGGAAAGGATCCTGTAACATGGATACTACAGATGGAGCAAAATTTTGATCTCCATAACGTGCAAAACACACAAAAGGTACGCATTGCAACTTTACATTTAGAACAAAATACATTTGTATGGTATCAATGGCTTTGCTCCCGTAAAAAAATTGTCACTTGGTCAATTTTTACGGAGGAAATGATAGCACAGTATGAGGATACAAAGAGCAACACCTTCTTTAGCCAATTGATAAATCTCAAACAAAAGGGTTTAGTGGGGCAGCACATTGAGGACTTCCAAAAATTGAATATAAGGGTAACTGATATTCCAGAGGAACATACGATTGATCTCTTCATAGGTACTCTAAAGGATAACATCCAACATGAAGTTCGTGTTTTGGAACCTATTTCATTGGAGAAGGCATTCAGGTTGGCAAGAAAAGTTGAATGTAAAATTATGGCGACAAGGAAGCCTACCACTCAATTCTATAAAGAAGGAAGTGTTGCTACGCCTAGATTTCCACAACCTACAAGGTTGACACCACAACAATTGGAAGAAAAAAGAGAAAAAGGGCTTTGCTACAGTTGTGATAGCAAATACACTAAAGGTCATAAGTTTGCTGAAAGAAAATTATTTTACATATATTGTGAAGAAGAAGAAGAAAATGAACAAGAAGAGGATATACACCAGGAACCATCCATAGAAGAGGAAGAAATGAATCCGACCATATCATGTAATGCACTAGCAGGAATTACCACTCCTCAAACTCTCAAGATAGCAGGACAGATCAAGAAGAAAAAGGTAATAGTGTTGATTGATTCAGGTAGCACCCATAATTTTATTCATTGTAAGGTAGTCAAGGAATTAAATTGTTTCCTATACCCAGCACCAGAATTCCAAGTGATGGTTGCAAATGGAGGAACTATAAATTTCTCTGGGAAATGCCATAATATCAAGCTAACCATGGGGGAATATGTATTGACTATTACAATGCTTTCCATTCCTATGGGAGGTGCTAATGTTGTACTAGGAGTACAATGGTTACAATCTTTGGGGACGGTAGCTTTTAATTTTCAAGAACTTTTCTTGAAAAAATTTTCAGAATGAAAGGAAGTTGAATTACGAGGTATTGCAGGGAAGCCAGGAAGGATAATAAGCTCTAATTTCATGACAAAGCTTTTAAAGAAAGAACAACGAGGCGTAATTGCACAATTATGCTCACTAGAAGTTCCAACATCAAAATCATCTATTCCTGCAGATCTCCAACAAGTATTGGACAATCATTCCAAGGTGTTTGAAACTCCCAAAGGACTCCCACCTATTCGTGATCATGATCATGCTATTCATTTGATTCCATGAAGTGTTCCTCCAAACATCAGGCCTTATAGATATCCTTATGTCCAAAAGAGCGAAATTGAACGTATGATTGCAGAAATGTTAGAGGCATGTATAATTCAACCTAGTCAAAGTTCTTTCTCTGCTCCTATAGTATTGGTACACAAGAAGGATGGATCATGGCGAATGTGTCCGGATTATAGGGAGCTCAATAAGCTCACCATTAAGGATAAATTTCCCATTCCTGTGATTGATGAATTATTGGATGAATTACATGGAGCAATTTATTTTACCAAGTTGGATCTTCATTCAGGATATCATCAAATTAGAATGAAGGTTGAAGATATTCCGAAAACAACATTTCGAACTCATGAGGGTCATTATGAATTTTTGGTCATGCCTTTTGGCCTTACCAATGCACCTTCTACATTTCAGGGGTTGATGAATTCCATTTTCAAACCCTTCCTTAGAAAATTTGTGCTAGTATTTTTTGATGATATACTAATCTATAGCAGGTCTTGGAAGGATCATGTTGAACATGTTGATAGGGTGCTCAAACTATTGCTGGAGAAACAATTATATGCAAAAAAATCCAAATGTTTCTTTGGAGTACAAGAGGTGGAATATCTGGGTCATATTGTATCTCACGAGGGTGTTAAAGTAGACCCTAACAAAATTAAAGCCATTAAGGAATGGAAAGTCCCCACAACCATAAAGAAGTTGCGAGGATTTCTCGGGTTAACAGAGTATTATCGCAAGTTTGTTAAGAATTATGGGAGAATAGCAGCACCTCTAACAACATTATTGAAGAAAGATGCATTTTCATGGATTCCTGAAGCAACTAAGGCCTTTGAACGTCTTAAAGAGGCAATGTGCCTAGCACCGGTCTTAGCTACACCAGACTTCACAAAAACCTTTATTGTGGAATGTGATGCCTCGAGAAATGGAATTGGTGCAGTTTTAATGCAGGAAGGAAGACCCATTGCTTTTGAAAGTCGTCCAATCAAAGGAAAGTATTTACAGAAACCTATTTATGAGAAGGAAATGTTAGCAATACTGCATGCACTAAAGAAATGGCGAACTTACCTAATGGGAAGACACTTCAAGGTAAAAGCTGATCATGATAGTCTTAAACACTTTTTGGAACAAAGACTATCATCAGAAGAGCAGCAAAAATGGGTCACAAAGATGTTGGGTTATGACTTTGAAATAATCTACAAAAGAGGAAAGCTTAATGTTGTTGCAGATGCACTCTCAAGAAAGAATGAAGAGGTGGAAGCATTGCTTTGTGCCATTTCTATTATCCAACTAGATTGAATAACTGAAGCAAGAGATGAATGGAAGAAGGACAAAGATGTATGGACACTCATTCAAAAGTTGCAGCAAGATCCTAGTACATCTGATACATTTAGTTGGAAAATTGATTCCTTATGGTACAAAGATCGCTTATATCTTTGTAATAATTCCCAACTAAAACAAAAGATTCTTCTGGAATTGCACACTTCTCCTTTAGGAGGACACTCAGGATTTTTAAAAACATACCACAGGGTGAAGAAAGATTTTTTTTGAGATGGCCTTAAATCTGATATTCAAAAGTTTGTGGCGGAATGTTTGGTTTGCCAGCAGAATAAAGTGGAGACAATTAAGACCCCGGGACTTCTACAACCTCTATCCATTCCAAGTCAGCGTTGGGAGGAGATTTCAATGGATTTTATCACAGGTTTACCTAAGTCTGAAGGAAAGAATGTCATCATGGTGGTAGTTGATAGACTTACCAAGTATGCACACTTTTGTGCATTATCTCATCCATTTAAAGCAAGTACAGTTGCTACTACATTTATGGACGGAGTTCAAAAGCTGCATGGAAGCCCAAGGGTTATTGTGAGTGACAGAGATCCCATTTTTACTGGAAATTTTTGGACAGAGTTATTTTCTTGTTTGGGTACTCGATTAGCTCATAGCTCATCTTATCATCCTCAATTTGATGGTCAAACTGAGATAGTAAATAAATGTTTGGAAGGATATCTTCATTGTTTTGTATATGATAAACAAACACAATGGGTCAAGTGGTTACCTCTTGCTGAATGGTGGTATAACACTTCCTTCCATACTGCAGCAAAAATGACCCCATTTATGGCACTTTATGGATATCATCCACCATCCATCACATCATCTTTAAGGGAAGATTCGAAGGTTCAAGCAGTGGAAGATCACATCGAGCATCAGCAAGAAGTTCTCCAACTCTTAAAGGATAACCTGAATTTGGCACAAAATCGAATGAAACAACGGGCAGATCAACATCGCAGTGAGAGAAGTTTTGATGTAGGAGATTGGGTATTTTTACGGCTACAACCATACAAAAAAATGTCCCTCAAGCAAGCAAAGAAGGATAATAAATTATCGCCCAAGTACTATGGTCCTTACAAGGTGTTGCAAAAGATTGGTACTATGGCATACAAATTGGAGCTTCCTGCTTCTTCGCGAGTACATCCAGTTTTCCATGTTGCATGCTTAAAGAAGGTTATAGGAGAAAATCTTCCAGTTCAAACAATATTGCCAGAACTTGATGAGGAAGGAAAAATCATATTGGAACCAGAAGCGGTCATGGAAACAAGAACTCGACAACTACGGAATCGATCAATTTCAGAGTATCTCGTCAAGTGGAAGAACTTACCCACTGAAGATTCTACATGGGAGGATGAGAATTTTATACAGAAGCACCCAGAGCTACTCAAGCGTTGAGGACAACACTTTTTTGAAGGAGAGGGGCATGTTAGGTCCCTATATGACTAGTATAGTCCCTTATTGTTGTTAGTGTAACCCCCTTATTGTTATTATTGTACCCTTGTAACCCCCATTTTGTTATTATTGGCCCTTAAATTATTATTGTTAGGTCGGCTAGGATTACATTGTGGCCCACTAGGATTACATTATGGCCCCATGGACTCCTATATATAGAAAGGAGGTTTTGTAAATTGTATCATCCAAGAATTGTTCATTTATGTAATGTATTGGAGGTTTCCCCCTCAAAGTGGTTCATTTCTAAGGCGTTGATATATCTTTTCTTCTATTTCTGGAGTTGGTTACACAATAGACTTCTTCTTATAATCTTCTAATGGGACTCCAATGGCCAATATTAAATCTTAATCGATGGAAAAAAATAATTTCTAGTCGATCCATGCGATTTTCTAGATGATTCGCACCTTATCTCAATTAATAATGATTAATTAACCCTTTTCATAAGTTTAGACTTGGGAAATAATTAAAAATAGGCTAATAATCTAATTGAGACACTTCTAGGTGGAATTTCCATAAACGATTTCTGGGCTATGGAGAACTCCTATGTTTTGTCCTCTCCACAAAGTTTCAAGACTAGAACACCTTAGATGCTACAAAAACTAACACAAATACCATCAACAAGAAAAATTGTTCTAGGATATAAAGTTTCTTAGTAGACTTTGAAAGGAGAATCAATTTCTAGGTCCCTAGGAAACAAGGAGCCTCAGAGCTATGCGAAAGCACTTAAAGGAAGAGTTAGTAAGGATGAAAGGGTGACAAGACCAAAATAAAATAAGAAGGATGTCAACCCAGCCAAGACCAAGACTACACCTCAATGCATACCTGCCCATTATCAAGCAAGACAATAGAATTTCAATAGAATTACCCAACCTCAGCATAAGAATTATCTCAGTTACCCTAATTTTTTCTATGGAAATTGTTTTAAACATCATAACATTGGTCTAAATCGGTTGAATATAAGGTCATTAAAGTTGAAAGAGATGAAAATTATAGATCTAAAAAATTATTTGGTGTACAAAGGAACTCATTTTCACCCCTTATGAATGAGATTGAGTGTTATGTCTACCATAAATATGGACTCAAAGCTAATGAGTGTAGGAGTAGACTATTTTATCCTACTAGATAGTAGAATTATGATATTCCAGCTCCTCAAAATAATGTAAAAATATGGAAACAAAAGATATAAAACAAGGAATGTGGTGTTGTATTGTATGTGTGTTGAGCCTCCATTTTATCTAGATTTTCATACTTTTTGCTAAATGACTCTCATGCCTTCACATGGTGTTTGTAGTCTTTATTATTGGGATATTATAGAGGCATTAGGAGGTAACATGTTATTTTTATGAAAATTCTCTTTGTTTTAATTATTTGAAGGGATTTGGTATGAAAATGTCACTAATAATAAATTATCCTTGTGGCAGGTGTACAAATCTTGTTCCAGTAGTTTAGTTCGTATTCACACAGTACAGATCCTGCTCTCGTCTCCATGATTATCATACACCCAGTTATCACGATGGAAAACGAGCATATGGGTTTTGAAGAGAAAAGGTCCAAGATGGTGATGTTTTCCCTTAATCGCACCCAGGTCTTCAAAGCAATGCGTAGAGCTAAGGTCAAAGTACGCGGTCAAACCATTTCTAGAAGTCACAAAGGCTTTTAATAGCGCGTTATTCCCATGGACTTTATGGCAAAGATTTTATGACTTGGAACCAGTTGTTTTTTTTTTATGGAACTCCAGATCAATATGAATCTAGTCAATAATCACATTTCTTATTTTTGTACAGGAATCGATTTTAAATTCTAAAATTGTATGTGTTTCCCAACCTTTGATCCAGATAATTAGGAGGCATTGTTGTTATAAATAAGTAAACCTTGTACTGTATAGGAAGAGGATTGAACTTTAAGCTTGTATTTTGATAGACTGGGGATGAATTTCATTAAGCAAGGAAGGGAAGAGACCATGTGCCCAGTGGGATGATCCCTGGGGGAACCACTGGAGCCAGTATCTGCATTACTCAATGTCTACGTAACAAGACTTTTGAATTAATATAAGTTGGCATTCGATTTCTATTTATTGATATTTTGAATCTTTTGGGATAGTGATTTAATATTTACAAGGGTGACGAGCTAGGTAGTTTAGGCCCACCAGCCAGTCTGTTGCCCCAAACCTCTTAGGATTTTCTGCATTCTGTTTTGATAAATGCATAAGTGTGAGAGTGTGATTAAAGTAGAAAATCAGTAACATTATTTCATAATTCTCCTTGATTCTTTGATGTTACCTTCTACAAGCTTGATTGATGAGTTTGATGGTATGATTACTTTCTTGGAATTCATTTTTGTTCAGCACATTGATATTCTACATTTAAATTGAAAGCAGAGTTCATCTAGTGAGTGTATTTTCATTACATCGTCCATTTCTTAAAATCTCAGTGCATTGTTTACTTTGATTCAGTTTATCACATAATGAATATACTTTTAGTTTGCAGGGATTCAATGATAGTGATAACATTAGTTTGTCACAAATTAAGGGTATGTTCATTAAAGGTTCTGACTTGATTCATTGTCCATATTATTTATGAATTTATGAGCACTTTTAATTATTATATGAAACTGATTGTTGGAGTGGGGTCCCCTGTGGTGCATTTTTGGGATAATTTTGTATAATTTTTGTTGAACCTGATGCGCACAAAGAGTCAAAGGGGATTTTGGGTGGTTCAAAGTCCCTTAGTCATTGTAATGGGTTTAAAGGGAAAAACTATGAGCCTCAAACAATGGTTTGAGACCATGGTATATGCGTGCCTAGATAGTATAAATATGTAAGGATCGAGTCAAGTAATCATATCTTTTGTCAATGATGTATGGTTGTTTTAATGTTTTGTTTTAAGTCTGGGTTGGTTGGGTAGAAATGGTCCTAATGCCTATGTGCACAGATACCTAAGTCCTCGTTGTGTGCAGACTCTGCTGGCTATGTGCGCAGAAGGAATGAATGTACTGAGGTCATAGATCAGTTAATAAAGAAGGCATTTTGGAAAACTTAGACTCTCATGTGATTTTATATATTGATTATATGTTATTTGCTTTAAAATTTTAATCTGCTATGTTATTGCGTATTTACTCTTGTTAATGGTTAATTACATCTATGTGAATATTAGTTAATGAGTAGATATTAATGAAGTACATTGTGCGTGAATATCAGTTCATGTTAGATGAATAGATCTGATTGAATTATATTGAATTACTGTGCGCAAAATGTATTGAGTTATTCTGTGATAATCTGCGGAAGGGTTATATCTGTTGATTGTGCATATGTGCATATGTTATATTATCTGCACTAAGTCTGTTTAGGGCCACTACATCAAAAATATCCCTTAGGGTGCGGAAACCTGGTTCCATCACCCCCCCATACTGCTTCGTGTGAGACTTTGATCTGCGCAAGCATATCACTGCCAAAAGGGCCAATAGCTGGAGGGTTTTTTTGGTTGTGTGATAACTCCGAACATGGGTCATGACCCCTCAAGCCAACATTGATCCTAGAGCTTTAAGAAAATAGTATTCATCCTTCTAACTTAAATACTAGGACTAGCGTGAGGAGATTATATCCATGTTTCATTGGCATAAGTAAAATGTCCAACCTAACTCTTTGAGAATACCCCTGATCAAAGGATTGATGACTTAAAGTTATTGATTGAATACTTCATTATTATTTTCAAACGGCGCAATGCACATGTGATTCCTTTTCAGTATCAGTACCTTCACATTAGAAATAAAGCATTTAATAATTTTCTTTGAATCGATTGGGAATGAGTTGGTCTTCTAATTCTTAGTTTCACTTCATGCTTTTCTTCGTTGCAAAATAGCAGATAATCCTTTGAGAGGTTTTGAAAGTTGAATTTTATCCTTTATTTCCCGAATGGTTTGATAGTTCAAGTAGAATCTACATTCCCTTGTCCCATGGACAACTGAGGTAGACTTTCTGCAAGAGACACCCAACCCAGTAGAGGATCCAAAAGTAGCTTCATAGTGTGTTTTCCTTACTTTTAAAAGTCTTGTTTTCTGAATGATGTCTTTTGAATTATTTTCAAGAGCTTGATTTCTATTTCACAGATCCTTGAGGACTTCTTCTGGAATTTCTTATGCTATGCCTCTAAGCTTACGCAACCCAAATTGAAAATTTAAATGTTGGTATACCAGCCTAGATCCATCTTAACTCCGGATCTATCAAGCGTCGAGAGGGATCAAATCTCTGGAGGTGAAAACCTCTTTTTTGAGTGCAAAACTTGAGGAAAGGTTTGCACCTCGAGAGATTTGATCCATCTCGGCGCTTGATAGATCCGGAGTTAAGATGGATCTAGGCTGGTTTCAGTCGTGTGCTACCAAGGAAAATCTATCGAATATATGATTAATTTTATCAATAATATGTAAATATATCAAATATTAATATAATCATTTTAAATATGCTAAATATTTCTGAGATTAACTTGGTCATTTTAATTTTAAATTTTCTTAGTTACCTCAGTTCATTCATTGAGATGATAAATATTGTTAATAACTATAATGATGAAAAATGATGAAATGTTTTTTTTGAATGCAAAGTGACAATAATAGTGTTGAAAGATAGAAAATGTGAATAATAAGAGTGTACTCATGTTACAAATAGTCTTCATTGTGATCAATCTCAAACTATTTTCTTCTACTATTCTTATTTCCACCCTTGTTAGTTTTGTTATCTTTTCATATCGATTATATGAAAAAGAAAATTTAAATCTTAAACCATTTAAATCTTTAGCTCGAGCTATTGTAGTAAACATGATACCTTGTCTCTCTTGCTCTCCAATATTAATAGGTTAAATTACTATAACACAAAAATCAATGTACATTGTCAATAACTTTTTGTGCTTACACTAACATCAATGCATATTGTTAATCCAATCACTTTAAAATTAATGTACCGTCATATCCAATTACATCAAATCATAAATCAACATATACGTTGAAATAAATGCATTTAATGCAAGCAGTCAAATAAGATTAGAAAATAACTTCTACATTGAAATCAATGCACCTAATGCAAGCAATAAAATAATATTAGAAACCAACATCTACACTGAAATAAATGCATTTACTCAAAGCAATCAAATAGGATTAGAAATCACCATCTGCACTGAAATCAATGCATTTAGTGCAAACAATCAAATAGGATTAGAAATAATCTACATTGAAATCAATGCATCTAGTGCAAGCAATCAAATATAATTATAAATCGACGTCTAAATTGAAATCAACACATCAGGTGCAAGCAATCAAATAGTATTAGAAATCACCACCTACACTGAAATTAATGCATCTAGTGCAAGTAATCAAATATCATTAGAAATAAATATCTACACTAAAATCTATGCATCTAGTGAAAATAATCAAATAGGATTATAAATCACCATCTCCACTTAAATAAATCCATCTAGTGCAATAAATATTATTCCCTCTCCACCCTCCATCCATATATATATATCCCCCTCCATCTCTTGTTTTTTGTCTCTCTATGTAATGTTCCTTTTTAGGAATTTCAGCAATTTGGTCCTTGAGGATGTTGCATAAGGAAGCCAATGCAATAATAAGATGAACCAGGACTTGGATCCATTTTTGTACCCTTCATACATTACAATTCAAGAATATTAGCTCAAATAAATAACCCTAGGAGTGTTATTCAGATCCTCCAATCCTATGTATCTCACACAATGCTCAAAAGGGAGAGCTACAGCAATAAATGAACTCTGACAAGTAGCAGCAGTGAAACATCAATACATATGGAGCAAGAAGAGTGCATAGCTTTTATATTATGTGCAACTATCAATAGATATACAATAACTCAAGGAAATACCTCTTAAGTTAGGCCAAATCAGCCCCAAGACAAATGTACATACAAAGTGAAAGTATACAGCTACACAACCCAGCAACAAGCTATGACTGCACATTCAATGGTGAGAAATGACTGAAAACTAATATAAATACAATGATATAGAAATAATAGGCTCAAATAAAGTGGGGGAGCAAGATCTCAACCCCAGAAAACAATACTACCACAGTCCTCCAAGGGATTGGCCTAAAATACACTAAATGGAAAAATGTCGAAGTTCCTGCGTAGCAGCAGCAACTCAATAACAATAAAAAATGGAGAAGGATGGGAAATGCTACAAATTATGTAGAAACCTCATCCATTGATCTTCCAAGTGAAATTTTTCTCCCTTCACTGAAGATTACACCCTCCAATCCACAGTGTGAACCCCTCCTACAAGTGCCCACTGAAAATAACGCAATATGGAGAAGAGATTGCGCTGTGAATGAGATGAAACATATGGCCCAATGCAAAAATATGCAATGAAGCTCCTAGATATTCCTCACTGATCTCCCAGAGAAATAATGAGCTCCTCCTCTGCAAAACTAGCTCCAAAAGTGGGTGATAATGAATCCTCACTGCAACCTCTAGCAACTCAACGTTTCTGCCAAGCTGGAAAACTTTGTAGCTGAATATGGTTATCTTAGCCTCAAGCTTGGATGTGAGGAGAATGAATAACAGGTCCTCCAAAGCTTCCCAATGGAGGAAACTTCTAAACAAAAATCTCCCTTGTGCTAAGCAGCACAAGCTATCCCAGTTGAACAACTGGAGAGAGCAGAGCAAAATCGAAATCTCCAACATAATGAACAATGGTTCTCCTTCCCTCTTTTATGCCAAGAGGAGGCTTCCTTGCCATGGACCCCACCCATTAGGGTTTCTCTCATCTAATAATATCCCTCCTATGAAAACTGCATTGTCCCACTTGGTGACTCACTCCCTCCATGCAGCGTTGTTTGACTTGGTCAAATTGGACCTAGTCTTCTTGTATTTTCCCCTCTTCACACTAGGAGATGACAAATAAGCCACTTAAGTGACTCCTTTGCACATTAGGAGTGTTTATTAAGCTTCTTCATGGGCCCCCTTGCCCATTTTATTCTTCTTATTAAAAGAAAAGCAAAATTAATGTTCCTATTAACTTAATGAAAATTTTGGAACATTACAGTCCTCCCCTCCCAAAAATTTCTTATCCTCAATCAAGTGCAAGGGTAGATTGTTTCTTCTTATCCTATGCTACAGAACCTATGTATGATGATCTCCTCCAAGAAATAGGATGCTATCTCATCAATAAAGCTCCCACATTTCTTCTCCTCGGCATGTAAATTAGCTACCAAGCTATCATCATGAAAAAGTGAGGTGCTCAAGAGAGTGGAAAAGTGTTGTCTAGAGGTCCTCACAAGGCATGGAGTCTGAATTATGTTGGGAGATATTCTCCCCATGTTTATCCTCCATCCCCAAGCAATCAACCATGTAAAATGAGTCACCTTCCAACTAGGAAACTCCGTGAAATCATCCTCCACCTTGAGTCCATGTAGAATAGGTGGGCTGAAATCTGATCATGGTAAGCTCCATAGCCTACCCCACACTGTCCTCTTCTCCACTTATGGTAAGTGTGGAGTGAAATCTGAACTTGGGTTTCAATAGTGTTTCCCTCAAGTGGCAAGATGAAGTCTAGATCTCCAAATATATCCCCTCCAACGCTGCAAATCAAGCTGGCCCAAATCATCTCATATGTGATGAGTTGGAAGTCATCACCATATGGAATCCCCTCAATCATATGGTTCACCTCATGGAAAAACAATTGTCTTATCATGGTGACCATATCATCTTCCATACTCCCCTTAGAGCATGTACTGCAAAAAGTATGGGAGTCTTTTCCCCCAAAAAACACTTCCTCCCAATGTGTCTCTCCCCACTTATGATACATATGGGGTTGTTGCTGATATATGGCTGAAACATAATGATCCTCAAGTGAGACCCAAGCTATCCCATCAAATCCAACACCCATGGGGTGCCTCCCCAAAAAGCTCAAGCTCTCCAAATGGCTCCTTCCATTTGAAAGAAAATGGTGTGGCATGGAAATCAAGGCTGACCCACTTGTTTTTCTGAAACATGAAATGGGAGAAGTATGGGAAACCACACTCCCTATGGGCATCCTCAACTCTTGTGCCACTCCTCCAATGATGCTTCCCATGTCCAACGTTCTACTAGCAGAATATGGAAGCATAAACCTGTGAGAGCAAGGAGGTGAAACATAGCTCCACACATGGAACCAATGGAGGGAATCATTGGCCTACCTCAATATATAGTGTAACAAGTGTCCTTTCAGCCACTTTTTTTCTGCCACATTCATCCTACAAGATGATATCATGAAAACATAATTTGGTGCCAATGGTGCACACCGAAAATCCTGTGGATTTCCCCCACAATCCACCAATAAGATGGCCATCATAATTGCTGCAATTGACCATAATTACAACAAAATATAATGTGAAAAAATGAAATATCCTCCTTGGTATGATAAGCTGCTCATAAAAATAAGAGAGTGCAAAACATAAAGCAAGTAGTTACCTCCCTTATCATGTATTATGGTCTTTGATCTGAAATGGCTCAAGTGAAAATTCTCCCTTACTGCAACAGAGTAGGGAAGTGGTTGTCCCAACCATATCATCATCTCTCAGGCTATGCATCTATCCATATGTTGATATACATCCATTAGGATTCCCTCCCAAGTGGACTCCTCCATCCATAAAGAGTATGCATAAGAGTGCATGAAAGGAGAATCCATAAACGTTGCATGTAGGCATCTCCCCTTGTGCTTGTGAAACCAAACCAAGAAGATAAAAATATAGTAAGGTAACTTATGAAGTGGTCTTGAGAACACTCCAACAAGCAATTCCAGCTTTTAAGTGACAGCGCTGCTGGCCTGTGGAGTAGGGCCACTGTCATCTCAAAGCTCAAATCTTTGACATGGATCTTGTCAAAGACTCTACTCATCATGTTGCTGCATATATAGAGTCCCTCCCATAAATAAGGTACTGATTTGGCATCTAATGCCAAGGAGAAACCCCTTTGCACTATGCTAGTGCCTCCTCCTGCTCCTGCAACATATGAATATAATCTGAGCAACAAGAATGTTTGTTGCTCCTCCATACTCCCACCATAAAAAATATGTGGAGGTGGCATAATGAGTGGTAAGAAGAATTCCATCTCATCATAATGCACCCATGCTCCTCTCTACCCCATGATGTAAGTATCCTACCAGTCCTCCTCCTTCTCCATACCCCATGAAAAAGGATAGGTCCAATGCTAGCCAAACTCTCTCAAGAGTAGCCAACGCAGAATTGCCTCTTGCTGCCCTGTGTCATAAATTTTCAAAAGGCTCACCATCCTCTTGCCTTCCATCCACATCCACTCAAATACTTGTGGATTTCTTCCCCCATTCTGTATCTTGGTATCCTCCCAACAAGGACTACCATCTTCCCAAAACAGATTTTGGCCTTTGCATTTCATGGGACATTGAAATAAAATCTCTTCCATGACAAAGTTTCTAAACCCCAACCTCAATGGTGGTACACAACATATCAATTATGTACAGGGATGATAGCACAGCGCAGTGAAAACCTCCTGCTCTAGACAATTAGCATGCAATGATATACAATCCTCCATGAGAAATAAAAACTTAGGCATACCTTGGAGAGTTTTGGAAGAATCTTGTGTTGCAGCAAGAGTCTCTTCCTCAATAGTGTTGGATGCCTCAATTTCTGGAGATGAAGGTTGCTTCTCCATCACTCTGACAGTGTTGGTTCATGCATCTTCAACTGGTGGTGAGGGCTCCTCCCTCCTTTGACCAAATCTTCTGATCAATCTTTGAGAGAAATCAGCAAGAGTATAAACCCTTGCATGGTCCCAATGGCTGAACCACCAAGTCTTTGCTTCACCCTCAAGGTGCAGCGCTGCAACTTCTACAGCCTCTCTGTCTACTACAGGATGTAGCAAGAAGAAAGCCTCTAGTTTCTTCACCCAAACCTCTGCTGCACATGTGAGTGATCCATAAAATGTGGACAATAGAAATCTATTGCCTCTCATCATTCCATAGTTGTGGGGTCTTCTTTCTTCCTTCTGCTGAATACATTATGAAAAAGATAGAATCTCTTGGAAGGCTCTATGGTTTTCTTGGTATTCAGTAAGATACTTACTCAGAATTTCGAATTCCAAGTGTTTCTCATGTTCCATTTCTCCTCCCTGGTGACAGTAGGAAGTGCATGGTCCTTCCTCTTATCTTTCTTCAGTCTTCTCAACCTCCTTGGAGAGGCCCTTGTTGGATCTAAAAACTGATGAGAGAAAGCTCATCCTCTGCATCATCTTGATCTCTTTTGTCTCTGCAATTCGAACTTCCATAGACTGGGCCAAGTTCGAAGCTTTGATACCACTGTAATGTTCCTTTTTAGGAATTTCAGCAATTTGGTCCTTGAGGACGCTGCATAAGGAAGCCAATGCAAGAATAAGCTGAACCGAGACTTGGATCCCTTTTTTCACCCTTCATACATTACACTCCCAGAATATTAGCTCAAATAAATAACCCTAGGAGGGTTATTCAGATCCTCCGATCCTATGTATCTCACACAATGCTCAAAAGGGAGAGCTACAGCAATAAATGAACTCCGACAAGTAGCAGCAGTGAAACATCAATACATATGGAGAAAGAAGAGTGCATAGCTTTTATATTATGTGCAGCTATCAATAGATATACAAGAACTCGAGGAAAGACCTCTCAAGTTAGGCCAAATCAGCCCCAAGACAAATGGACATACAAAATGAAAGTACATAGCTACACAACCCAGCAACAAGCTATGACTGCGCATTCAATGATGAGAAATGACTAAAAACTGATATAAATACAATGATATAGCAATAATAGGCTCAAATAAAGTGGGGGAGCAAGATCTCAACCCCAAAAAATAATACTACCACAATCCTCCAAGGGATTGGCCCAAAATACACTAAATGGAAAAATGTCGGAGTTGTTGGGTAGCAGCAGTAACTCAATAACAATACAAAATGGAGAAGGATGGGAAATTCTGTGAATGATATAGAAACCTCCTCCACTGATCTTCCAAGTGAAAGGCTTCTCCCTTCACTGAATATTACACCGTCCAATCCACAGTGTGAACCCCCCCTACAAGTGCCCACTGAAAATAACGCAATATGGAGAAGAGACTAATCTGTGAATGAGATGAAACATATGGCCCAATTCCAAAATCTGCAATGAAGCTCCGGGATCTTCCTCACCAATCTCCCAGAGAATCCTCACTGCAACCTCCAGCAACTCAATGTTTTTGCCAAGCTGGAAAACGTTGTAGCTGAAGATGGTTACCTTGGCCTCAAGCCTGGATGTGAGGAGAATGAAGAACAGGTCCTCCAAAGCTTCCCAATGAAGGAGAGGAAACTTCTAAATAGAAATCTCCCTTGTGCTAAGCAGCACAATTTATCCCAGTTGAACAACTGGAGAGAGCAGAGCAAAATTGAAATATTCAACATAATGAACAATAGCTCTCCTTCCCTCTTTTATGTCAAGAGGAGGCTTCCTTGCCATGGACCCCACCGATTAGGGTTTCTCTCATCCAATAATATCCCTCCTATGAAAACTGCATTGTCCCACTTGGTGACTCACTCCCTCCATGCAGCGCTATTTGACTTGGTCAAACTGGACCTAGTCTTCTTGTATTTTTTGTTGAGATTGCAACAAGATGATGAGCTTAGTGGAAAGGAGTCGCCTTCACTAAGTGGGCCTGCAAGCTATTTTCGGCGCAAAGTCTATTTTTAGACATATGGATCATGTTCTATGAGTAGCAGGATGCTATTTGTGGCTGGTTGGTCAAGTTGGAAAAATAGATGGACTTATATTTTTAGACATATTGGGCGGAATCTATTTTTAGATTGCCAGTCTAAAAATAGATATGTCGAATATTATTAGCTCTTAATAATATTTGGACTCTAAACATTATCTTATTCTCTTGGAGCACTTCAGTTAAGTGCACAGATGTGGCACAGGAGCTGACAGAAGGAATTATGCTATTCCTAAGGGTTAACTGGATCTATTGCATGGATACTTGAGTTAGAACTCATGTGACAGAGTTTGGTGGAGTTGATTGAGGAAGTTAGTGGAGTTGTATTCAGTTTAACTAATCTAAACATAGTTGAGCTATTTGTATTCAGTTTAACTAATTGATACAATTAGTGAAAGTGGTGTGAATTAATTATTAATTAATTCACTAATTATAAACTCATTAATCAACTAAAGAATACATCAGTTAACTTTAGTGCATGGACAGTTTCAGTGGAGACCAGTGTAGAAATAGGTGAAAGAGCAGGTTAACTATCAGTTGTGACTATACTGTTGCTATTTGCAACACACAAATAGGTGGAGTAGCCCATGAGGATTGCACAGTTCAGGCTAGGTGGTTTATCTATTTAATGAAGCCATCCCATAGCATTAATTACGCAATAGAGGCTGGCTATCAAGTGGCAAAAGATTGGAGCATGTGTTTTGATAGATCTAGCTTGATAGTGTGTAGCAATTGAGGGTGTGCATGAGAGCTTGTGAGGAGCTTTTGTACTATGATTGTTACATGATCTCCATGACATATAATATACGGATAGTTGGGGTTTTCAGCTTTAAGCTTTCCCATTAAATACTGTGTTCATATGTGTGATTGTTTGTGGTTTTAATGTATGCATGCAATTGATTTTATTTCCGCATGTGATGATCAATGGTAGAAGAGATTATGTATTATGCATGAAGCTAAAATAGTGTGTGATCAGGAGAATCTCGGTGAATAATATCTCATTTATTCAAATTTCTCGATGGTATCAGAGCAATATTGATCATTGGAGCAATTGCAAAACATTGAAGCGATTGAGTTTTGTGCTGGTGGAATTCGAATTTGCAGCAGTGTTTTCTTGGTGTCAAAGTTGAGATGTATTTCAACGGATTGCGATTGGAGTATGCCCTTAAGGGAAGCTCAAATTATATTTCATGGAAGGACAGGATGGAGGCGGTGCTGGATGACAATGGGTTGAAGGAGTTCATAGATGCAGAAATTCCATAGCCTACTTCTAGCGATGTTGTCGTACTTGATGCATGGCAAAAGAAGACAAAAAAGTGTCGAAGGATTCTGTTGGAAGGTGCGAAGGATCACATAGTATCCAGCCTTCATGGGAAAGCTTCTCCATTCTTGATGTGGAAATATTTAACAGATTTATTCCAAAGCAAGAGTGACCAAAGGAAGTTGGCGCTCAAGGATAGACTTAGAAACATAAAGATGGAGAAAGGCGATAGTATGCCCAAGTACCTCGCGAAGTTCATCCAATGCAGGGATGAGCTGAAAAGTATGGGGGTGACTGTTGATGATGAGGACTTGGTGAGCTTGGCTCTCCTTGGGCTTCCGAAGAGTTGGCACTCCTATCAGGATTCTGTCAATGGTCGGGAGAAATTGCCAGAATGGGAGCAACTTTGGTCGGATCTTGTGCAAGAGGAGATAAGGCGGAGTACCAGGGACGGATCTTCATCAAAGAACTATGATGAAGAGAATTTTTCTTTGGCTACCAAAGCAAATAAGGGGAAGAGCAAGAAATTTTCTCAATCCGGTGCGAAAGGCAAGAAGCAAGACATGTCCAAGGTGAAGTGCTTTCATTGTCACCAACACGGACATTAAGCCACTAATTGTCCACAGAAGAAGAAAAATAAGTAGGCTACTGGAATTGCAGCTGGAGAGGCCCTAGCCTCGCAGTTTGAGCTGGATTTTTCACTGATCGCATGCTTGGTTTCAAGTGTGATGGGTTTAGTGTGGTTTCTGGACAGTGTTGTGTCTTTTCACATGACAGGAGATCGAGATTCATTTACTGATCTAGATGAGAAAGATCTTGGAGTGCACATCGAGATGGGCGATGATGGTAGATACAGTGCGATCGGTATCGATACCATTTCCTTTGAGAGGGAGTCTGGTAAACCCTTCGTATTGAAGGAAGTGATGCATGTTCCAAGATTGAAGAAGAATCTTATCTCTGTGGCGATGTTAGAAGACAAGGGATATGATGTTGTCTTTAGCGAGGGAAAGGCTTTCCTGCGCAGTAAGGCAACTGGTGAGACCCGAAGGATAGGGGTTCAAGTTCAGAACCTTTATCAATTGTAGGTAGATGGCTGTGCAGCCATGGCAGGCAAGGCAGAAGGAGTGGTGAGCCGGGATGATGGCGAGTTGTGGCACAGGAGATGGGGCCACCTTCACCATGGAGCTTTGAAGATACTGTAGCAGATTTCTACTGGGCTTCCTAAGGGTACTCTTGCAGTGTCAAATCAGTGCAAGGGGTGTGCCTTGGGAAATTTGTGAAAGCCACCTTTCATGAGAAGGATAGTCGCGCCACGACAATCCTTGAGAGAATTCACACAGACGTGTGTGGACCTTTCTCAGCAGCTTCGACAACAAATCTTAGGTATTATGTGATATTTATTGATGATTTTTCTCGTAAGTGCTGGATCTTCTTCATGCAGAAGAAGAGCGAGACATACTCAAAGTTCGGTGAGTTCAAGGCACTGTTTAAGAAAGAATCGGAGAAGCAAGTGAAGGCTCTTAGGAGCGAAAATGGTGGTGAATTCATCTCTGGTGAATTCAAGGACTTTTGCAGCGCAGAAGGAATTCGAAGAGAGCTCATAGCACCTCACCACCCCACGGCGAACGGGGTTGCGGCGGAAGAACAAAATGATCATGGGTGTTGCACGGGCGATGTTGCATGATCAGGGCCTTCCCATACACTTGTGGGCTGAGGCATGCAATACTGCAGTATATGTGCAGAACCGTTGTCCTCACAGGATACTTGGCATGAGTACACCCGAGGAGGCGTTTTCTGGTAAGAGGCCCGATATTTCCCATTTGAGGATTTTTGGTTCACCTGTTTACATTCATGTGATGAAGGATGCCAGGAAGAAGCTGGAGCCGATCGCAGAGGTTGGGATATTTGTGGGGTACACTGATACGCCCCAAAACTATCATGTGTATTTTCCAGACAGTCGCAAGACTGTTGTGCGACGGGATATCAAATTTCAGGAGGAGAAAGCCATGAAGTGTTCGCTTGAGAGGGAGCCACACTTGCATGCAGATGAGGAGCTATTAGTTCCTAAGGATGAGTCTCGGGATGTGGATCAGCCACAAGATGAGGTTCATGGAGTGGAAGAGACCACTCATGCAACGCCAACCATCAGAGGGCGGAAGCGCACTACAGAAGCTGAGCGACTGGCTCAAGATGCAGAGAAGGTTGTAGGAGCACCTACATCACAGCGCAGACAGAGACAGTCACCTGATCGGTATACTGGATACATGGCTCTTATGAGCAAGTGTATCGTGACAGAGCCATCCTCTTTTGAGGAAGATGTGGAGGACCCCGCATGGGTAGATGCCATGGTGGAAGAGTATGATTCGATTGTCAGAAACAGTGCATGGGAGATTGTCCCGAGGCCAGAGGGGAAATCAGTGGTGGGTTCGAGATGGATCTACAAAGTGAAGCAGGTAGCTGACGGGAGTGTGGAGAAGTATAAGGCAAGATTTGTTGCCCGAGGCTTTTCACAGATTGAGGGGATCGATTATGAGGAGACCTTTGCACCTGTCGCAAGGTATTCTTCCATACGGACGATTCTTTCTCTCTCAGCGCAGATGGGGTGGCACATTCATCAGATGGATGTGAAGACTGCGTTCCTCAACGGATTCATTGAGGAGGAGGTGTACATAGAGCAGCCCGAAGGTTTCGAGATCTTCAACAGCGAGTTGCATGTGTGCAGGCTCAAGAGAGCGCTGTATGGGTTGAAACAAGCACCTCGTGCTTGGTACACACGGATAGACAGTTATTTCACAGGACTTGGATTCTCCAAGAGTGAGGCGGATCCTAACCTATACCAGATTGTGGTGGAGGGTAAGTTGCTGATCATTGTACTTTATGTAGATGATTTGATTTTGACAGGTGATGAGTTGTTGATACACTCATGCAAGGATGATCTTGCAAAGGAGTTTGAGATGAAGGACTTGGGCCTCCTTCATTATTTCCTGGGATTGGAAATTTGGTAGCGCAGTGATGGACTGTTTGTTTCTCAGGGTAAGTATGCCCGAGAGATACTGGAGAAGTTCAACATGCATGGCTGCAAGCCTGTTGATACTCCTCTTCCTGGTGGTTGGAGGAAGGAGGATGCTACTTCGACAGAGGTAGTGGATGCCACTGTTTATCGACAGTTGGTGGGGTCGCTTATGTATATGGTCAATACATGACCCGACATATGCTATGTTGTTAACCAGCTTTCACAAGCTATGGTTAAGCCAACCAAGCTCTTTTGGAAGGCGGGGAAGCATGTATTGAGATATCTCAGAGGCACATCGGGATATGGATTATGGTACAGACAGTCGGATGAGGTGAGGTTGTGTGGCTTCACGGATGCAGATTGGGCAGGGAGCCCAACGGACAAAAAGAGCACATCTAGAGGGATTTTCAGTATCGGTTCGACAGTAGTTTCTTGGTACAGCAGGAAGCAGATATCCGTGGCACTCAGTTCAGCAAAGGTCGAGTATATGGCAGCGAGTTTGGCTGCATGCGAGGCTATATGGATGAGGAAGATCCTGGTCGGGTTGTTCGGTTCACACTTGGATCCTAATGTGATTTATTGTGATAATTAGAGTTGCATTAAACTCTCTGTTAATCCGGTATTTCATGATAGATCTAAACACATTGACATCCAGTATCATCATATCAGAGATTGTGTGCAGCAGAAGGTCATGTTACTTTCATACATTCCTACGGAGGATCAGGATGCTGATATCTTGACAAAGGCACTCACCAGGAGCAAATTCAATTACCACAGGGGCAGGATAGGGGTTGCAGATAATCCTTATCTTGTTGAGAGGGAGTGTTGAGATTGCAACAAGATGATGAGCTTAGTGGAAAGGAGTCGCCTTCACTAAGTGGGCCCACGGGCTATTTTTGGTGCAAAGTCTATTTTTAGACTATGTCTATTTTTAGACATATGGATCATGTTCTATGAGTTGCAGGATGCTATTTGTGGATGGTTGGTCAAGTCGGAAAAAATAGATGGACTTCTATTTTTAGACATGCTGGGCGGAATCTATTTTTAGATTGCCAGTCTAAAAATAGATATGTCGAATATTATTAGCTCTTAATAATATTTGGACTATAAACATTATCTTATTCTCTTGGAGCACTTCAGTTAAGTGCACAGATGTGGCACAGGAGCTGACGGAAGGAATTACGCTATTCCTGAGGGTTAAGTGGAGCTATTGCATGGATACTTCAGTTAGAACTCATGTGACAGAGTTTGGTGGAGTTGATTGAGGAAGTTATTGGAGTTGTATTCAGTTTAACTAATCTAAACATAGTTGAGCTATTTGTATTAAGTTTAACTAATTGATACAATTATTGAGAGTGGTGTGAATTAATTATTAATTAATTCACTAATTATAAACTCATTAATCAACTAAAGAATACATCAGTTAACTTCAGTGCATGGACAGTTTCAGTGGAGACCAGTGCAGAAATAGGTGAAAGAGCAGGTTAACTATCAGTTGTGACTATACAGTTGTTATTTGCAACACACAGATAGGTGGAGAAGCCCATGAGTATTTCGCAGTACAATCCAGGTGGTTTATCTATTTAATGAAGCCATTCCATGGCATTGAAAACGCAATAGAGGCTGGCTATCAAGTGGCAAAAGATTGGAGCATGTGTTTTGCTAGATATAGCTTGATAGTGTGTAGCAATTGAGGGTGTGCATGAGAGCTTGTGAGGAGCTTTTGTACTATGATTGTTACATGATCTCCATGACATATAATATACAAATAGTTGGGGTTTTCAGCTTTAATCTTTCCCATTAAATACTGTGTTCATATGTGTGATTGTTTGTGGTTTTAATGTATGCATGCAATTGATTTTATTTCCGCATGTGATGATCAATGGTAGAAGAGATTTTGTATTATGCATGAAGCTAAAATAGTGTGTGATCAGAAGAATCTCGGTGAATAATATCTCAGTTATTCAAATTTCTACATTTTTCCCTTTTCACACTAAGAGATGACAAATAAGCCACTTAAGTGACTCCTTTGCACATTAGGAGTGTTTATTAAGCTTCTTCATGGGCCCCTTTACCCATTTTATTCTTCTTATTAAAAGGAAAGCAAAATTAATGTTCCAATTAACTTAATGAAAATTTTGGAATATTACACTCTATCTCACCCCCTAAACACACATGCTTTTGCACTCCATATATATCATTCTCTTTTTCAATCACCCCCTCTCCCCATCTCTCTCTTCTTCCCTCTCTTCACCTTCCATCTATATCTCTATATTCCCCTTCTCTCCCTCTCCCCCGCTAATATCTCTCTTTCCTCCTTTTGTCCTCTCTCTCTCTCGAAAACAACATCTACACTGAAATCAATGCATTTAGTGCAAACAATAAAATAGGATTAGAAATCATATACATTGAAATCAATTCATCTAGTGCAAGTAATCAAATATAATTATAAATCGACATATAAATTGAAATCAACACATTCAGTGCAAGCAATCAAATTGTATTAGAAATCACCACCTACACTGAAATCAATCAATCTAGTGCAAGTAATCAAATATCATTAGAAATAAATATCTACACTAAAATCGATGCATCTAGTGCAAATAATCAAATAGGATTAGAAATCACCATCTCCACTTGTATCAATCCATCTAGTGCGAAAAATATTCCTCCCTCTCCACCCTCCATCCATATCTATATCCCCCTCCATCTATTCTTTGTTCTCTCTATCTCAACCCCCTAAACACGCGCGCTCTCACACTCCATATATATCAATCTCTTTGTCAATCACCCCCTGTCCCCATCTCTCTCTTCTTCCCTCTCTTCACCTTCCATCTATATTTTTATCTTTCCCTTATCTCCCTCTACCCCGCTAATATATCTCTTTCCTCCTTTTGCCCTCTCTCCCTTTCTCTCCATCTTCCTTATCACTCACTCTCTCTCTCCCTCTCTCTAGAAACCAACATCTACACTGAAATCAACGCATTTACTCAAAGAAATCAAATAGGATTAGAAATCGCCATCTACACTGAAATCAATGCATTTAGTGCAAACAGTCAAATAGGATTAGAAATCATCTACATTGAAATAAATTCATCTAGTGCAAGTAATCAAATATAATCATAAATCAACATCTAAATTGAAATCAACAAATTCAGTGCAAGCAATAAAATTGTATTAGAAATCACCACCTACACTGAAATCAATGCATCTAGTGCAAGTAATCAAATATCATTAGAAATAAATATCTACACTAAATCGATGCATATAGTGCAAATAATCAAATAGGATTATAAATCACCATCTCCACTTATATCAATCCATCTAGTGTGAGAAATGTTCTTCCCTCTCTCCACCCTCCATCCATATCTATATCCCCCTCCATCTCTTCTTTTTAGTCTCTCTATCTCACCCCCCTAAACACACACACTCTCGCACTCCATATATATCAATCTCTTTGTCAATCCCCTCCTCTCCCCATCTCTCTCTTCTTCCCTCTCTTCACCTTCCATCTATATCTCTATCTTCCCCTTCTCTCCCTCTCCCCTACTAATATCTCTCTTTCCTCCTTTTGTCCTCTCTCCCTCTCTCTCCATCTTCCTTATCACTCTCTCTCTCTCTCTCTCTCCACCTTTCTCTCTCTATGTATTTCTTCTTACCTCCCTCTCCCTCTCCCTCCAAGTCCATCTCTCTTTCCCTCCCTCTCTCCAATCTCTCACATACTCTCTCTTCCTTCCTCTCTTTCCCTTTCTCTCCCATCTCTCTCTCCCTCTCTCTCTCTCTCTCTTCACCCACAAACTATGTTACTATATCCCTCCCTCTCTCCTTATATCTCCTTCTCCCCCCCTTATATCCATCTCTCCTTATTTGTCTCTTTATCTCAGCCCCAAACATACACACTCTCTCTCTTTCTCTCCCTTGTCACTCCTCCTCTCTCTCCACTTCTCACTCTCTATATTTCTTATTTCCTACATCTCTCCCCCTCCAACTCCATCTCTCTATCGATCCCTGTCTCCTCCTCTCTCTCAAGTCCTCTCTCTCATCCTTCCTCTCTCTCTCTCTCTCTCCTAACTCCCTCTCTATTCCCTGATCTCTCTCTCTCTCTCTCTCTCTCTCTCTCTCTCTCTCTCTCTCTCTCTCTCTCTAATCCTCGCTCTTCCCCCATCTCCCTTTCTTTATCTCTCTCTTTCTGCCCCTCTCTCTCTCCAACTACATTACTATATCCCTCCCTCTCTCCTACTCTCTTCTTCTCTACCCCCTTCTTTCCATACATCTTACTTTGTCTCTTTATCTCACCCCTAAACATACACACTCTCCCTCCATCTCTCCCTTATCACTCTCTCTCTCTCTCCCTCCACTTCTCTCTCTCTCTCTCTATTTCTTCTTGGTTATCATATTATAAAGTAAATATGAAAAGAGGTTTTATTTACTTACCATACCTCTGGTTTATTTATATTTTTATTTACTTACCATACCTCTTTTATTTACTATGGTATTTGGCCCATAGGCTTGTTATATAATTAGATTTTTATTTATAATCCTATTTGATATATTGTTATTTATTTACCTTACCTCTTTATACCTCTTTTATATTTATTTATTTACCATACCTCTTTAAACCTATTTTATATTTATTTATTTATCATACTTCTTTATACCTCTTTTATATTTATTTATTTATGATATAAATATAAAAAGGTTTATGGAGTAAATATAAAAATAATTTATGGAGTAAATATAAAAATAATTTTTATTTATTTACCATACATCTAGTTTATATATATTTTCATTTATTTACGATAGTTGTGAAGTATAAAAATAGGTTTTATTTATTTACCATACCTAGTGTTTATTTATATTTTAATTTATTTAAATTTTAAAATATTGCAACTTTGATGGGGAAATATTTATGCTTTTAAATATTTTAATTTATCTATAGAATATGGGTTTTCTTTTTAAAGGTTCATTTTACAAATACTTAATTAAAAAAAATATTAAAAGATTTTCGATTTTGATTGTTTGTGTTGAATTATTTATTTTCCTTTGATTTAGGAAATGGTATTGACTTTAGTAAAGAGTAAAGATGTTTAAAATTTTACTTAATTTGGAAATTCAATGTGGTAATTTTTTTGTTAAAGGTAAATTTATGATCCATTCAAATTCACGTATATAATTTACTATCCATTCAAATTATATAAATAATACATAGTTGTATTTTAATAGTTAATCTCAGCCCATTAATAAGTTTAAAAAGTTATATATAATCTAAATATTCAAGTTATATAAAATTCAAGATTAGGTTAATGCTTTGGCCGACATTAGAAAAATTAAAATTTATTATTTTTTGAGAACGTGACATACTCGACATCGGGGTCATACTGGGCTAATTCAAGATTAGGCTAATGCTTTGGACGACATTAGAAAAAGTAAAATTTATTATTTTTTGAGAACGTGACATACCCGACATCGGGGTCATACTGGGTTGTATATTGCACCTCTCGGCGCAATAATCTTGTATTTATATCACCCAACATTTTGGCATTGTTTCCAGGGAGGCATTGTAGGTTAAGGCCTCAGAAATTTGTCATAATTTTTCCCTTTTCTTTGAAAGTGATTTTTTTTTTTAGATTATTGTGATCCCCCTTGCTTGCTGAAGCATACTGGATAGTATTTCCAGAGCACTTGTGATCTTGATTTGTTTTTTTTTACTACAAATGAGTTTTTAAGTGTGATTTGTTTTACTGAAAAGTGTGATGCTTGGTTTGTTTTCCTTTACTACAAATGAGTTTTTAAGAGTGATTTTATTTACTGCAAAGTGTGATGCATGGTTTTTTTCCTTTACTGGAAATGAGCTTTTGTGTAATGCTTGGGCTTCTTATTTTATTGAAAATTAGCCTTTAAACTATGAATTCCTTATCCTGATTTGTTTCTTTGGTTTTATTAGTATCCTAGTGCTATAAGAACCCCCTACTCCAATCCATGTGCTAACAAGACCTTCTAGCTAGCAGGGAAATGCCCAGTAGTTTGATGTTATTCCAAGAATTATCTCAAATCCTAGCAGAAGCTCGGGTCTCTGCTTCTCAGGAAGAACACATTTTGGTAGCAATTATAAATAGGTCTATTCCTCTAACGTAAAGACTCATGAAGATCCAGAAGATTTTCCTAGGGAAACTGATAAACTATGGGTCATGTTTGATGAGGAGAAACAATCAGAAGTAGAGATTAAAGAACATCCATCTAATCCAACCAGCGCTTTAGGAGATAAACAGATTAATTTGGAAGATTTACATGATGTAATAAAGGAAAATGCACTTAATTTTATCCATGAATCAAATAACCAAGATTATGTGGATCCCATTGAATATTGGTTTCAGATGATTGCTATCACCCACTCCTCCTTTATTATTTGACAATTCTTAACATCACATCAGTTAATGCAGATGGTCCCTCATGATCTGGTATTTTCTCGAATATATTTTTCAAGTTTGAACATGATTAGGATTGTATTCTTGTTACGCACTTGATTTCATTGGAAGTAATCCTATACTTAAAAGGAAGTCTTATGCTTTTAAGATAGGGTGGGATAGAGGAATAAATCAATGCCATGAATATATATGTTACAAGAATGCTATTATCGTTTTGATTTCCAAAGCATAGCCACTAAAATTTCTTATTGATTTAGATTGGTTGTTAACACACACATCAATGGTAAGTCTTGTTGAGTATAATTCACTCTAATACCTCAAGATTATGCAAAATTGATCATGATCCATTTTCTAGTTTAGCCACTCTCATGAATTGTGATATGAGATATGTTTTTAGTTCCTCTTAGAAGGTATCATTGAAAAACATCCTATGGTGGACCACTCTTGTAAATACTATAATGATCCATTCATAAGAACGCTAGCATTATTAACTAAAAGAACCTTCCAGACATTGTCTGAGACATCGTATTTAAATGAGTCTTTCGGGTAGAGGAACTAGCCAATAATTATTATTCACTAAAAACTTGTCACGCCATCCCATACTCTTAAGGAGTAGAACTGCCTCCCCACTATTAAGTAACCTTTAGAGTTAATTATAATCATATTTTATGATGCAAGAGCATCCTTCTCTTGAAAATCATTGTATATTTGGTTGACTTAGGGGGTCTAATTTTTTATAAGGAATTTAATTTATTAATAGGAAATTTGTATATTTTTAATAATTTGAGTGAGAAATGTGTGTGTGAGGTTTTTAACTGTAAATATTCTCAAATATGAGAGAGTTATAATTGTGAATATCTCATGAAGATCTTAGGGAATAAGAGATCCTATAATAGGGAATTAGTTGAGTTAAAAGTGGATTAAGAGATTTTAGGAATTATTTGAGAGATCTATGGAGAATTTCATGGATCTAGAATGATCTATAACTATATAATTGTTCCTATAAATGTAAGACTGCATATGGGAAGAATAGGTGGGTGTGAGTGTCTGTGAGAGTGTGATGAGATGTGTAGAATTCTAAGGACTTGATATGCCCAAATTTTGTATATCAGGCCATTTAAATTGGAACCTGTTTATAGATAGCATTGGTTTGTTTTTAAATCTCTCTGAAAATTGTCTTTGTATATTGTTAATGTTATGGCATGTGCCTCTGCGTGATATATGATTATAAATTGGTGAATCTCTTAATCTAGGAGGTGGTGAAGTGAATGTATTTGTGACTGCGTAGGATAGCCATTTTCTTTTGAAATATATGTTTTGTATGAGGCAAATAAGAAATAAATTTTGTATAAACAGAGGAAGATCGAATTCAGGATTGAAATTCGAGAGCATATTATTGTGAATTTACCTGGAGGTAAACGAGAAGTGAGTTCGTAAGGAGAAAAATCTTGTAAGAAAGGAATTAGGTGTTCAGTCTAATAGAAGGCTTGATCCATTGGGGTTTCTACATGTTGTAGAAGGTAAACGCAAAATAGAAAGAAGTAGATTCAAATCATGATACACAGTCCACAAATAGAGTTGTTCTTTAGTTTGTGTGAATGCCTTCAAACATTGAATATTTGTGGATATGTGGTATGTTTTTGTGATTGGAATATCAAATTGTTCTCAGAAGTGACCCTGCGTAGTTCTATGTTTGAGTAATTGGGGTTCGAGGTTGCTCGCATGGTTTTGGAATTGATATTTATGAGTCCTGTGTGAAGAGGATTAGAACCGCATGGAAAGAAATCGAATTGTGAATTTTTTTGTGAGAGGATTTCTTTGCATTGGGAAATATTGATGAAATGAAACGATCCATAGTAGTGGACATGTTCTTTGCATGTTTGGCTTATGTTGATAGGAGGAAATAGAATTGATGGTAAGGAAGAAAACTCAGTGAAACATGCACATTAAATCCACAGAAAATCGTTATGCCATAGCCTGATATGAGGATAGTAAGGCAATCCAACAATATATTGAGGATTTTTTTATATGTAATTGACAACATATTTAGGTCTCTATATCAAGCCAACATAAGAAGGGAAATTTGTAAGGGAAAATTGGCATCAAACTAGTGAGTCAATTTCGGATCAAAGGAAGACGAAATTAGAAATTTTTTCATCTGGGTTTTGTGCAGAACAGGGTCTATTTGGTAACACACAAGCAATTTTCCAAAAATATCCCTGGTTGAAAAGTTACAAAGTGATATTTAAATTGTGTTTTTGTAGACTGTGTGACTGGGAAAAAATGACTTGTTGTGTTTGTAGAAGTGTTAGTTTTTTGTGCTTGGCATCATTGTCGGTGCCTTCGGATCAAAGTAATTGAAAATTCAGGGATACAACTTATAGTGTAGAATTTATTAGTGTCATGGTCGTGGTGATGAAGTAGTAGAACAAGCCAATGGAAGTCATTAATTCCATGAGACAACCCTGCTCACATTAAGCGCAGTTTTTTTTTAGTTTAAAATATAAAACCTGATGATCCTATGACAAGTCAATTCATGAAAGAGGGAAAGAAAGCACTTCCTCAACTTGTATGAAGGAATTAGGCCTTAGAAGGCCATCATTTGGTATCAGAGGAAGAATATTCTTGCATATGGATATTTTTTGGTTGCGTCATTTGAAAAGGTCAGAGAAGGAAGAAGCTTTCAAAGAATCAGAGGTGCAACATAAGAAAAGAGGAAAAGAAGAGGAATCAAATTTGAAACCTGATTGAGGTAGATATTGTTCTTTTTTATTGAATTTGGAATATTGATTATTGCATGATTTAAGCTTGAAGAAACAGTGAAGAGAGATGGAAGGAAAATCTACTTTTAGAGAAAGCAGATCGGATTTTCCTTAAAGACATATTGAGAAGATTGTTTTGAGGTATGAAGAGCACTGATGACTGCAATAGTCAAAGTAGAATCAGCAGAAGAGGAAACTACAGCAGCAGCATATGCAACAGAGACTGGACAGTGAGGTATGGTATTCTTATTAATTATTGATGAATTAGTGATTACAAGTATGAGTGTGAGGATGTTTTAATGATTGTAGCCAGAACAATAAATTTTCGATGATGATGATGATGAACCTATCCAACTAGAGGTTGGAAGAAAGGAGAGAGGTGACTGAGTGAAAAAGAGAAGATAAGCTCTAGAAGGTTCAAGAGAATGAACCAAGAGAGAGAATACCCAGGAAGACATCAAGCTTATAGAGGAAGCTTGATAGGGTATTTAGTAGCAAAAGAGCATTGCAAATCACCAAGATGAGCATGGATGAGCTCATGAGGAAAATTATCATGGAGGGTCATATAAAAGGTTTGAAAATAAATTCCATAAAGGTAAGATGAGTAATGGATAGCGTGAGATAAGTCTTGTAGTGATAGGAGAATGGTTGGATATACTAAAGAAATGGCTACAAGAGAAAGAGAATGAAGACTGAATATATGGATGGAAAATGAGGAAATGGGTCAAATGGAACCTATTTCAAAAGAAATGAAATGCCAAGCTGATAAAAAATTTCAGATAACTTGAACAAAGACATATTGCTTTGTTGGATAAGGAGAAACTCAAAGGAATTGATTCACAGCAAAGGGGATTTGTTGAAACCCAGAAATTCCATTGTGAAATATTGGTGCTTGAAGCATCAAACAAGGCCGAAAGGTCTTGTATTTATAAAATTGATAGTTTGTTTATGTATGTAGGTATAGTACCAAATGATGATTTTGTTGCTAAGAAGGCGAAGAAAACTATGACAGCTAATGACCATAGCAAAGATCTAGAAAGAAATTATGGTCAAGAAATTCTTTGTGATCCTGAAGGAAATTGGGGTGATTTTTTTTCATTCCATGAAGTTGAGTTTTCAACTCAATTAGAGAAAGAAACAAAGGTAAAGGATGATCACATATGTGAACCAGAATAAAGAAGAATCTTTGGAGAGAATGGAAAATATGTTGGAAGAGATTTGATGCATGAAACATCAAATGAGGCTAGAAAGCCTTATATTTTAAAATCTGATAATTTGTGTAAAGATTTTGTTATAGGTGCAAGAAAACCATCTACATTTGATATGAAGACAGAGGAAGAAGAACAAAATCTGAAAAAAATTTCTAAGCACAGATGAAGTAAAGAATTCAGATGCTATGCTTGGGAGGTATGATGCTGAAATAGATTTGCTAGAAAGGTTGCTGGAAGAATTTGAGTCAAAGAAAGAACCTCAGGTAAACAGTGTAAGTTTTAAATTTAATGATTTTGAATATGAAATGAAATTTGTAGAAGAATTTAGATGAGGAAGACTCAATTAAGGAAAATAAGTAGATTGCAGAACCACACAGCAGTGGTACAATTGAAGATAATTTGCAGAAAATTATGAGCAGCAACAATTTTAAAATTGTTTTAAATTAGCAAGGAAGAAAACATTTTAATGTCCTAATTTTTTATGAAAGGAAGTATGATGAAGAGGAAAATAAGAATTTTGAAATTATTATAAGTAATTTTCAGCAAAATGGTTATTATTTAAATGTTGAAATTGAGAAATTAAAGAAGACGATAATGAAAGTACCCAGCAAAAGGTACATGGATATGGAGATAAACAACAGTAGAAATAAAATCATGATAACATAATTGATTAGCAGGATGAAAGGAAGGCTACAACAAAAAAATTGGAGACGATGAGAAAGAAAGATGACAGGAACAAAAACTCGCAGCATGAAGAAAGATTGAAGGACCAAAAACAAAACAAAGTTTGGGATCCTGGAGGTAGCAAGTTATTAAGACTTGTAGTTGTCACATTACTACAGAAAAGTGACATACCTCATAAACAGGAGTCTATGATTTTTTTTCCTACTTTGGGAGTCTGATGCAGGAGCATCCTACTCAAGAAAATCATTGTATATTTGGTTGACTTATGGGGTCTAATGTTTGATAAGGAATTTAATTTATTAATAGGAAATTTGTATATTTTGAATTATTTGAGTGAGAAATGTGTGTGTGAGGTTATTAAATGTAAATATTCTCAAATATGAGAGAGTTAGACCTATGAAGATCTGAATATCTCATGAATTAGGAGATCCTATAATAGGGAATTAATTGAGTTAAAAGTGGATTAAGATATTTTAGGAATTAGTGGAGAGATATATGGACAATATCATGGATCTAGAATGATCCATAACTATGTAATTGTTCCTATAAATGTAAGCTTGCATATGGGAAGAATATGTGGGTGTGAGTGTGTGTGAGAATGTGATGAGATGTGTAGAAAGCCAAGGGCTAGATATGCCCATATTTTGTATATCAGGCCATTTAAATTGGAATTTGTTTATAGATATCATTGGTTTATTTTTAAATCTCTATGAAAATTGTCTTTGTATATTGTTAATGTACATTTTTAATGTTATGGTGTGTGCCTCTTCGTCATATATGATTATAAATTGGTGAATCTCTGAATCTAGGAGGTGGTGAAGTGAATGTATTTGTAACTGCATAGGACAGCCATTTTTCTTTTGAAATCTATGTTTCGTATGAGACAAAAAAGAAAGAATTTTTGTATAAACAGAGGAAAATCGAATTCAAGATTGAAATTAGAGAGCATATTATTGTGAATTTACCTAGAGGTAAACGAGAAGTGAGATCATGAGGAGAAAATTCATGTAAGTGAGGAATTATGCGTTCAATCTAATCAAAGGCTTGATCCATTGGGTTTTCTACAGATTGTAGAAGGTAAACGCCAAATAGAAAGAGGCAGAGTCAAATCATGATACACGTTCCAAAAATAGAGTTGTTATGTATTTTATGTGAATTCCTTCAAACATTGAAGATTTTGTGGATATGTGGTATGTTTTTGTGATTGTAATAACAAATTGTTCTCAACAGTGACCCTGCATAGCTCTGTGTTGGAGTAACTGGGGTTTGATGTTGCTTGCATGGTTTTGGAATTAATATTTATGAATCTTGTGTGAAGAGGATTAGAACCACGTGGAAATAAATCGAATTGTGAATTTTTTTGTGAGAGGATTACTCTGCGTTGAGAAATATTGAAGAAATGAAACGATCCATAGTTGTGGACATGTTATTTTCATGTTTGGCTTATGTTGGCAGGAGGAAATAGAATTGACAGTAAGGAATAAAGCTCAGTGAAACATGTGCAAGAAATCCATAGAAAGCCACTATGCCATAGCCTGATATGAGGAAAGTAAGGCGATCCAGCAATATATTGAGGATTTTGTATATGTAATTGACAACAGATCTAGACCTTTGTATCAAGCCAATAGAAGAAGGGAAATTTGTAAGGGAAACCATCATCAAACGTGCGGGCCAATTTCTGATCAAAGGAAGATGAAATTCGAAATTCTTCCATTTGGGTTTTGTGCAGAACAGAGTCTATTTGGTAACATGTGAGTGATTTTCCAAAAAGATTGTTGGTTGAGGAGTTATGAAGTGAACTTTAAACTATGTTTTTGGAGACTACGTGACTGGGAAAAAAATGACTTGTTGTGTTTGCAGAAGTGTTAGTTGTTGGTGCTTGGCATCATTTTTGGTGCCTTTAGATCAAGGTAATTGAAAATTTGGGGATACAGCTTATAGTGTAGAAGCTATTAATGTCATGGCCATGGTGATGAAGCAGCAGAATAGGCCATTGGAAGCCATTAATTCCATGAGACACCTCTGCTCACATTAAGCGCAGATTTTTTTTTAGTTTAAAAGACAGAACCTGACGATCCTGTGACAAGTCAATTCATGACAGAGGGAAAGGAAGCACACCATCAACTTGTATGAAGGAATTAGGCCTTATAATTCCATCAGTTTGCAACGATTGATGGGATGATAGGAGGTCTAGTTATGAGCTGACCTACCATGATCATGAAACCTAACATGCATGACATTACTGCTGCTAGTCAGCAAGCCAGATTAATGGATTTCAACTAAAAAACTAGAGGATAGAAGGTATCATCACGAGCTAGCTTGTTCATCCATGTTACTTCTTGTGAGTGGCACTGCCATTAGATGGTTACCAATCCAGGATAGTGGCATTCATCTAATTTCTAAAACCAAATAGATAACTCTGAATCTATATCTAGTAAGTGGGACATAGACATTTTGTTGGGTAAAAAGACACCCTTTTCGAGGCTATGGATGCCTGGGGGCAGCAAGGCCATGTCTGTGGTATTAAAGTTAATTTCACACTATGATTAACTTGGTTATCTTTCCCTTTCCCTAAAACTCATCATTTTATTTCTTGGAAAATGGTTTTAAGATGTTTTGAGCATGATGCCCTGAGTTCTATTTTTCGAAAATTAAGAATCTTTAATGGATGTGGTACCCTTAGTGCAGGTAATTCTTTGTACTGGATTAAGAATAAATTTAGTCTTGCACCTAGGTGACAACAAAATTTAGAGTGGTAAATGAATAATTTGTTGATTGATCCAGGAAGGTGTCATATTGTTCTGGTTTTTTTCCCTTTCTGGTATCATAACTCACTTTTATCATAACATGGTATTTAGAGTGATGAATTACTTGTTAATGATTACTCACGACATGTTAATAAACAACCACATGTTTTGATTTCAGTTGCCTCTAATAAGCATTACATGGTTTAGGTACAGGATTACTATAATAGGTGCAGTAACATTGTGGCAGTCTTCTTGAAAATGCATTTTTTTTAGCAGATATTATTTTTAATCATTGATGCTAATAAGACTTTGATTTCAAGGAATAAATAATGGAATTCTAAAAAATCTTTGACAAATCAGGAAGTACAGGTATGCATTGTTGTGCATCGGGAGTTGGTCTGTATTTTTTGTACAATCATTTCCTTCTTACACCTTATTTTGGATGCCTTGAATTGATCCTGATGATTCTCCTTTCATATCAAAGACTTCCCCCCTGATAATTTTATCATTCCTGCGCTTGATGCTCCCCTGAGGGTTGAAAGATGGACTCTGTATTAAGATACACAATAAAAAAAACAGGTTGCGTGTTAAGAATGATAAGTTGCGAAAGTTGGCCAGGGATTGGATCAAGCAAGATAAGTATTATGATGTTCATAATAGGATTTTAAAAGAGAGATTAAAATGGCCAGAAGCACGGAAGGAAAGAACCTAAATATTTCAATCAATACAGCAGGGCTCTATGCCATAACCTTGTATTTTTGGAAATTTTGAGCTTTATCTTATGGTTTGGCTTGTATGAGGAAATGCAAGAAGATCAGCATGGAGGAGTGTTGAGCCTCCATTTAGTCTATATTTTCATACTTTTTGCTAAATAACTCTCATGCCTTCACATGTTGTTTGTAGTCATTACTATCCTTTTTATGCATTATTGGGCTATTATAGAGGCATTCGGAGGTAACATGTTATTGTTATGAGAATTATATTTGTTTTAATGATTTGAAGGGATTTAGTGTGAAAATATCACTAATAATAAATTATTCTTGTCGCAAGTGTATAGATCTTGTTCCAATAGTGTAGTTCCTATTCCAGCAATTTAGTTCCTATTCACACAGTACAGATCCTGCTCTCGTCTCCATGACTATCATACATCCAGTTGTCATGATGGAAAATGAGCATATGGGTTTTGAGAAGAAAAGGTCCGAGATGGTGATGTGTTCCTTAATCGCACCAAAGTCTTCAAAGAAATGCGTAGAGCTAAGGTCAAAGTACGTGGTCAAACCATTTCTAAAATTTACAGAGGTTTTTAACAGTGTGTTATTCCCATCAACGTTTTGGAAAATATTTCGTGACTCAACACTGGTTGTTGTGTTTTTTATGGAACTCCAGATCAATACGAATTCATTCAATAATCACATTTCTTATTGTTGTACAGGAATCGGTTTGAAATTCTAAAATTGTATGTGTTGCCCAACCTTCGATCGAGATAATTAGGAGGCAATGTTGTTATAAATAGGGAAAACTTGTACTATACAATGGGAAGGATTGAACTTTAAGCTTGTATTTTGATAGACATGGGACGAAATTTCTTAAGAAAGGAAGGGAAGGGACCGTGTGCCCAGTGGAATGATCCCCGTGGGGACCACTGGAGCCAAGCTCTGCATTACTCAAGGTTTATGTAACAAGACCTCTGAATTAATATAAGCTGGCATTCGATTTCTGTTTATTGATCTTTTGAATATTCTAGGATAGTGACTTAATCTTTACAATGGCAACGAGCTAGGCATTTTGGGCCCACGAGGCAGTTCGTTGCCCCAAACCTCTTAGTATTTTCTGCATTCTGTTTTGATAAATGCATAAGTGTGAGAGTGTGATTAAAGTAGAAAATTGGTAACATTATTTTATAATTCTCCTTGATGCTTTGATGTTACCTTGTACAAGTTTGACTGATGAGATTTATGGTATGATTAATTTCTTGGAATTCATTTTCGTTCAGCACATTGAGATTATACATTTAAATTGAATACACAGTTCATCTAGTGAGTGTATTTTCATTACATTGTCCATTTCTTAAAAGCTTAGTGCATTGTTTACTCTTATTCAGTTTATCACATAACGAATATACTTTTAGTTTGCAAGGATTCAATGATAGAGATAACAGTTGTTTGTCACAAAGTAAGGGTATGATCATTAAAATTTCTGACTCAATTCATTATCCATATTATTTAGGCATTTATGAGCACTTTTAATTATTATATGAAAATGATCTTGGAACTTTTATAAAACGGTATTCATCCTTCTAACTTAAATACTAGGACTAGCATGAGGAGATTATATCCTTGATTCATTGGCATAAGTAAAATGTCTAACATAACTCTTTGAGAATACCCCTGATCAAAGGATTGATGACTTAAATTTCTTGATTGAATACTCCACTATTCTTTTCAAGTGTAGCAATGAACATGTGATTCCTTTTCAGTATCAGTACCTTCACATTAGAAAGAAAACATTTAATAATTTTCTTTGAACTAGTTGGGAATGAGTTGGTCTTCTACTTCTTAGTTTCACTTCATGCTTTTCTTCATTTCAAAATAGTAAGTAATCCTTTGAGAGGTTTTGAAAGTTGAATTGCATC